>CABFOV010010622.1:0-15730 GCA_902141375.1 Timema poppense
TATGTAGTAACCCGAACTATCCTAACCTAATCTATCCTACGCTAACCTATCCTTATCCAACCTACCCTGACCTAAATAACTTTAAACTATGTTGGCCTAATCTTTTTGTAAGGATGTAACGACATTTGTGGTGTTACTATTTGTAATTATTTGCAACGTATCTATAATGAGGCATTGGTTTTTTTCCCAAAATACACGGGGTGCACTTAACGTCTCCAGAAATCACGGCTCTTGTTAGAAACTAACACTCCTTTCCCCTATCCACCAGTAGGAAGCAGGGACTGACAGAAATCGCAGTCGATTACCGGCAATCATCACGTTTCCAGATTTCATGGTAACATGTGTATTGGATAAGAGTAAACGATGAACATAACCATGGCAACATAAGAGACCACTTTCATTTAATGCTATTAAATGTCTCACTCAGAATACCAAGAAGACATTATGTACTAAAACAAAACATCTGGATAGATAAATATAACCAGGGAAAACCAAAAAAATCAAACAATTAGTGATGATACAGCATTTCACACACCCACGAACACGCTAAAGAGCATTAGACACTGCTGAAAATACTAAGGCCCGCGAAGAGGATCTACGTTTCGAAGACAGGGTGAAGTGGGGGTGACAATAATAAGATACCATTAACTCTGTGGTGGAAGCAATTACGAGTCAAGTCGTAATTACTAAAGGCCATGAAGAACAACGGAAGAAAACCCGACAGTTCTGGCAGACGATTGCATAACATGCTCGATGGTGGAAAGCTCATGTAGAATCTTGCTCGGCGTCGTGTTGGAAAACTTTAAAATAGTGAGCATATTGAAGGGGGGAAAAAATATTCGAGAACGCGGAAGTTATATATTAATATTGCGTGTCTGGGTTACATCACTCGTAGCCAAGTTTGCGGAAAGATTAGCCAGTACTAATGTACCGTTACCCAGGGGACGCCCGAATGTACAAATCGTGGAGGCTCTTTCCATGTCCCGATGAGATGAGGTAGTGGTGATAAAGAGTAGGAGGGTGGGGAACAAATGGAAACACTTAAATCAAACTTTGGCCTAATTAACCAAACCCTGCTGACTGTTGGAGTAGTTCCCCTTTTGGGGAAAATACTGAAGGTACCAGCTGGGAATTGAGCCCAGGACCCCTAGGTTCATAGCTAGATGCACGGATCACTGCATCAGGGGGCTGGTTAAAGCGGAAGTGAGAGAGTGAGAATCATGAAGAAGTAGGGCACAGATATAGGGGAATGAAAGGGAGACACCGGCAGAAAATAGCATGCGTTATTTTGTGCTATGTCTTACTTGTATTTTCAGGCTTCAGGATGGAAACAGAGGTAAGCATAGCCTCACGAGGCTTCTTCCTGGCCGACTCAAGATGGGTTTCCCAAGAGAAGGAGGCCATCGTCCCTACAAAATCAGTGACAAAACGCCGTCAAGGGAGGAAAGTTCCGAAGAGTCTTACAGAAGGTGTAATTGGATTCCTACATCGGGTGAATATATTGACATGCGATCTAGTAGTATTGATTGTAAAAGACCTAGGTGTGAGGCATCACTGCAGATTATGAAAACCAGATGATTCTTGTGGACATTATTTGTATGTCTTCCAGCTGAAATATCATCCGCAAACAGAAGGAGTTAAAAAGGGAAGGGATGAAGGGGAGATAAGTAGTAATTTAATATTAAATGTAAATAGAACAAATACAGGAAAGTACAAAATGTATCCTAGGAGGAAATCAACTCCAACATGGCCGTTGAACTGGACGATAGATAGATATACAATAAGTGACGTGGTAGAGAAACCCTCATCTGACGGATTTTCTTGAAAATAACAGGATGGCTAGAACTGCTATATGTAGAACTGTATATATGTTTATACACATATTTCTGTCAGTGAGATGTGGCTGTTTAATAAAAAAAAAAAGTGCATGAGTTTCGATCTAACAAACTTAGTAAAGACCTTAAAGAAATTTTTAAATTCAAAAATAGAAGTGAGTTCCATGGCTATTTTTTTGTGGATGTTTAGAATTTGGTACAGGTTTCCAAATGTCATATATATATATATATATATATATTTAACACCGCGTTTTACTACCAATTCGGGTTATACCCTAGCAATACTTTGAACGACTTTGACAACGCATTAGTTAGAGTTCAAGAAGCTAACGTCCACGATGGATACGCGTAAACCCAAAAATATTTTTTTAAAAGCACAGGTATATGCTCTCAAACACCACGTGATCTAACACTAAAACCATTTTATCTACAAACTGTACTTTTAAACAGAATAATAACGTAATATAATAAATGGGACAGTTCCACAAACCCCATATGGTGTACAAAAAGAAGCTTTGTATTGAAGCACAAAACTAATAGAATATTTTTAAACTTCTAAATGACTTTGGGGAAAAAAAATCGTAGAAATCCAGCTTATTTTTTTATCAATAAACCAACCTTAAATGTATTTTTCTCCAAAAAAACAAGTTTATTGATCATGTGAAACACCCACTTTTAATCAAATATTTATAGGCATTATCAAATAATTTCAAAAAACATCCAGCAGTAACCACCCTTAAACTTTTCCCTCAGAAAACTAGTATACAATGTTACTTAAAAGTATAAGACTCTTTCCATGTATTCATTTTGAGCGATATCGTTAAAGCCATTTTAGAAAAATCTTGAGTTTTCAAAAATCAATATTCAATAAATTACCCTTAATTTTAGAGCTATAATTAACATAACAAATATTCTCCTCAAAGTATGACTACAAAACATCAAAATAAAAAGTCTTAAGTGCAATCCCTTTAAATCATTACACCTGTAGCTTCAGGCATAGACAGGATGGACAGTTATAAGTGTAAAAATAACTTTTTTTTGTTTGGGGTCACATAAAACGTCAATATAATCTCTAGATGAAGAGAATTTCACTATTTAATACCTCGTTTTTTGAAAAAGTAAAAAAATCTTTAAAATTCATTGCTAAAGATCATAGAAAATGATTATTCGACCACCACGAAAAGTTAAAGTTGAGCTCGTATACTTTAGATTCCGGGGAACGCTATTAGAAAGTACTCGTTATGTCTGTGTGTGTAAAGAGTACACCATCAAATAATCAACAAATGAAGGTATCATAGAGTGTACTTACGCTTTGGAACAATAATTGTTTGGCTGGTTTACTACCTCCTGCAACTTTTGATTGCTGGAGTGACGCCTAATAGAGTTCAACAAGGTCCTCTTCTTTGACGGGGCGTTTCTTTCTTCTTGTTGCAAGCTCTGCCATGTCGTGAAGTCTCCTCTGGAAGACAAAGGAATCAATGAAGATATAATAATAAACTAGAAATTAGTGCTTGCATTTTGCCTATTTTATAAACAACCTAACTAATTAAAAACTAAAATAAATTGCTTAAGGCCCACCCAAAGTGACTTGACATGTGATCTGGCATACAACATGCATCTTCAGTTTAAGCCAGTGTAGACATGTGAATCAGCACCCACTGAAGTGACGCGACATATGATCTGACATCTAGCATGCATCTTCAGGTTAACCTAATGTAGACATATGACTCACGTGTCAGACGATTGCTGCATGCTCCAATTTTTGTCACATGTTACGGAGAAGTGAGTTCATTTATTTCACTGGATATTCATTTAATGTAATTAATAGACGTTCTTAAAGTGTCACACATATTCTAGAATTTGTATCTTGTTTTAAAAACGCATATTTAATTTTTTTTTATAATAAATGAAACGATTTAATACTATCTGGATTCATATTTAAATCATTAAAAACATTGAAAGCACAACGTGTTTTTTATTTACATTTTATCGCCAAAAAGGGTGCACCCAAAAGTGTAATTTACCACGATCATAATCGCATATTGTATCTAATAACATTGACTCAATTCATTAAGACCAAGGAATCTAAATCATCAGAGACAATCATTATTACTAAATTAATTGCTGCTAGATCATTCCGGTGTGCTTTGAGTCACACGTCAATATAGTCACTTAGGCCTATATGACACTGTCATATTTCTGTCATGCTACTAGCATATCACTTGTCACGTCACTTTGGTGAGCGCTCTTACTAAGACCTCAACACACACCATTTTGTTTAAACATATAAGATTGTTTTAAGATTTAAGAAGAATTATGCTATTTAATTAGCACTAAATTATTTGTGTTTTAGTGCTCCGAGAACTTAATCCATGTAAAGTTAAAGAAATTGTTTTTCTAAAATCATGCACTAAAATTCTTGGTTTTCCTTTCTATGTCATGTAGACATAAAATATCTTTGCCATAAGCCTTTTACTACTCCTCTCATCCGATGGGTGCTCGTCGGAATAGTTGGTCCAGCACGACTCCTTCCCCAAAGCCTAATACTTTCAAAGAGATAAACCACCCAATGCCATAATCGCCAGAGCAATTGGAGCTTATTATGAGGAACAAACATCATCCCCAGAGCTCTTATTGCTCCTCATGATCGTTACTTCAAGAGTAGTGAACCATCAGCCCCCTAACAGACACCTAGTTCATATTCACAGAATAGCATCAGGAGAACCCCTCCATATACACATCCTGGATCTGAAGGTGGGTGGCACTGCACTCACTTAAATGCATCGGCCAACATTACAAGGAAAATCCTGAATCTCTCCTTCGAGGATCATCGGGGACAAAAGTACCAGGCGCTACCTTAAGTTAACCAGCGAGGACCTAGAGGAGGTTTCAGGAACAGCCATCCTCGATAAGTCAAGAGTTCGCTAACATCCGCTTAGTATATCGCGGTCATGGTGCCTCTTGCGTTCCCCGTCTTTACAAAAATGACTGCACAAGGATTTAGCCATCCGCACAAATGTAACTGACCAGATTCATACGTTCGCCTAGAATTAAGAGTGGAATCTGCTTTACTGGCGCAGAAATTTACATGTTAGCAGAAATGTATGTTAGTCCAAGATACTTTCTTTGAACCCCTAACTAGGATCAAGTTCTGATAAACATAATTTATTTTTGAGTGGACCAACCTATCTTAAGATAAGTCACTATAGATGTTTTTAAATTATTGTGTTTCGCATCAAAACAGAACAAGAACGCCACACTCGTTTTACATTTAGGAAGTTATTTCAAATCTTCTTATGAAAGTAAATTCAGCTGTCTGCTCGTATCTCGCTTTGTGGGCGTATGCTCACCGTTTTAGTCAGTTGGTTTTTAAATTTTATTGGATTTCTTAAGCAGATGTCGCACAGAACCAAGAATGCTGAACCAATTTCAAATCTGATTGGTTTAGAGCTCATCGCCTGACTACGTTTCTGTTCTACTCTTGTTTATCGGGACACATGGGAATTCACAGTATCCCGTAAGTTTGAGGTTCACCAACGTGGAGGCATCCTGTACTGATTTGTTTGCCTTGAGCTCATACTAATTACGATGTGAACGTGCCAACAACAGACCATTAATGGTGTGCGAAGCTTCTAAAAGTCGAAGTCGAAGGTCAAATCTCCTTCGATTTCGTCTTCGACATCTACAATAATCAAGATTCGCTTCGCATTTAAAAAGTGGCTTTCGCACACCCCTACTGAGACAATTGGTCCGCAGTCACGGAAAAAGGCACATTCTGTCCCTTTGATCCCCATCAACGACAGTGCGTTGATCCCACATACAATAACTTACTCTATGCCATTAGGAACTCGAAAGTGCATTGCCGGACCTACAAGAGTACGCCACCTATCCCTATCTTGTGCTAGTTATATCCAGTCCACCTCATTACACCCTATCCCTATCTTGTGCTAGTTATATCCAGTTCACCTCATTACACCTTATTTCTTTCAGGTCCATTCTAATATCATCCTCCCTTCTGCGTCTAGGTCTTCTCGATGGTCTATTCCCATTGGGTTTGTCAGTCAGTACCCTGAGCTCAGTTCTAGAATCTCCCATTCACGCTGATTGTCCTGCCCACCGTAATCTGCGAGACTTTATTATCCTAGCAATGTATTGTGATGATTACAAGTTATGTAGCTCAAAATTATGTAGCCTCCTTCCCTCTACAGTATAATAATCCCTTTTTGTACCAAATATCTTCCTTAACACCTTGTATTCGAACACCCTAAACACACAGTGAAAATAATTAATTTGTCTTTCTAGGTTGTTGCGAAATGTGAAAAGTGCTAGGATTTTGGTCGACGGAGTGAAATACCGACCATAAGTAAAAACTACGTCATTTTCCAACCGGTGTGAATTTAGAATCAAAAAGTTGTTTGCATCAAATCCAAACCTCACCTGCAAAGAGGACAAAAGAGCATGGTGTGGCCGATGTTTTTCTCCAACATTCCATCCATCTGGTGTCTCGCCATCACCTTCATGCAGTGGATGTGAACCGCTTGGCCACATCCGTACCGGCAATGTGTCACTAGAGGGGTTAAAAAAAAATATATATATATATGTAAATATGTGAATGTAAATTTCCTTAATATCTTGTCAACCTTGACTAATGCTTTGTCGAAGTCTAATCGTCTGAATTGTATCTGAATTATATTTTCGAAAAATCTGCATAATAAAATATTAATTTAGTTACAAAATAAAATAGCAATTGTTATTGTTTTATAGCATAAAAAATTAAAAGTTATTTCTAGTTCTTGATCTCAATATATTTGAATATTTATGTACTCAGGTTGTTTAATACATACTTTTTTGTTAATAACGTGACTTTATACTCCTCTTAGACCAGAACCTGGATAGCTATATGGACCTAAGATTTAAATATGGGTGGAAAAATTGTTAATAGTGAAACTATCCCTTAAAATATGTTAAACAATTTAAATTTGGTTTTTAGTGAGTTCATTGGATAAATTAAGCAAACGTATTTCTTTTCTTATCATGGAAATTTAACATTCCCTTAAAGAACCAGATCAGCAACAGCGCATGACTTACAAACCTAACTTAAATCAAAGTTATTGCCCACCAATTCATCACTGTGGAATGAGATCCCTCAGATTATTCAATGATAAATTATTTGGTAATGTTGGTAATCGGACCCGGAACCCTTAGTTCTGTAGATGGAAGCGCCAGTGACTTAGTCAAAGTCCCAAATGCTGAACATCTTGATGAATAAAATACTCATGCCCCTTTATACCTTATTGAAACTTATCTGACCCCTTGACAAACCTGGTGATTTCTTCTCCAGCAGATTCTCCAGACAGATGGGGCACACGTCTTCCTTGGTGATCTTGCGACTTGTCACTTCTCCGAGTGTTTCATTGGTCACATCCCGTTGTGCTCGCTTCCTGATTGATTCACAATGTTTATCTTTGCTGTATAGAAGCCGTGACAGTTCTTGGGGAACCATTCCTAGCTGTTCAAGACAAGAAGAGAAGTATGAGTGGTTAGGTGTCGCCTTCTTGATCGTCGTTAGTGAGGGAGTAAGGGGGGGGGGTCACTCATCCCCGCCCCCCCAAGAATCTGCTAAAATAGGACTATCTTGGTACCGTAAAAGACACGATGAATTGTTTTATTGAGAAAATTGAAAATTCACGTTTTTATCAATGCATAAGTGATGAAGGTAACTTGGAATTTGGAATGAAATGTTTTTAAATTTCAAATAGTCTATCATTTAAAAAGAAAATGTGTTGGTTCTATCCTTCTCAATTATATATTATACTACTATAAAGCCATATGGCTGACTCACTCACCGACATTAATGTTTACCCACTTCCAGATGAGATAGAAACTTGAAATTTGGCAAACTTATAGCTTCTACCCTATAACCGACGGGAACATTCCAAAAAGTTTTTAAAAAATATTTTAACCCCCGAAATAATTCAAAATGTCGGAGAAACTTTAAAGTCGGTGCGGACCTTTCTTTGGAGGTCTCTTGTGGCCAAACGGTAAGACCTATCAAAAAACGGCTTTGGAATTACATTATTTTACATCAACTAGCGGAGCCCCCAACGAGCAAAGCGAGTAAATAAAATACAGCGACGACTATTTTTCCTTTAATGCTTTTTCCTAGTGCTACACGTTTAACTGCTTGTTTTGGCAATCAGCAACTTACCATTATAAATATACACAGTAAAAAGGGTGTATTACAAGGAAATGTGCCAGAATTCCGCTGTAGAAAACAACACCGAAAACATCAATGTGTAAAACTATCCTTAATGTAACAAGTCTGGATTCGAAACGTATAATAAATATGACCTTTAATGTCAGAGCTGAAAACGTCTGTAGAGTTTGTCTACGCTGAACCAATCTTGAAGTTTTCATTAAAATGAAGAGGTACCAAGTGCTAAACGTCAAATAGGTCAAGTGCTTGAATAAACACGACTGGAAAATTAATGTCGTTTCTCACACATCAGTGGTCACACTGTCTAAAGCAACAGACCAGCAATAAACTGAATTACCTCTGACCATGAAGTCAAAGTTCGAATCTCAGTTGGGTTTCCTGGAGGTGGTTTGTGAAATGTTATTTCTCACTGTGGTTTTACCTTCTAATGTCCACGCTAATGCGTGGTTAACTTCCTCTTCAGTACTCTATATTATAGTTGAACTTCAACTGATTTGAGATTGTATTGAAATTATTTGCGATCTTAGCAGGTAAGCGTTGGGGGAAGAGGGGAAAACACCCTGCCCTCGTTGGGTGCACCACTGGAGATACCACATTAACTTATTAGTTATCTTATCTTTCTTAAAATATTGCATTTGAAAGATGCACAGTCAAAATTAAATATGGCAATGTTTAAATGTACTGGCAATTACACAAGTTGTATTAAGAAAAATTGTTCAAAATCAAAAATAGATAAGGCTACCTGTGGTAGCTATACAAAACTATGAAAATAAAACAAAATAAATGTTGATAGCTTGTATAAGACATGAGCAATTTTATATATGATTGTATTTACATCTATTATTATTATTATTATTATTATTATTATAAAATAAGAAAAAAGTAATTCGCAAAAATGTTTGAAATAGGGTTAGCCATTAGATCAACTATACAAAATAAACAAAACATTTCATTTTAAAGAAAATACCGCGAATCTCATTCTATAAAAACATAAATCTTTATAGCGCTTATATATTATTATTCTAAAGACTACACACATTATAATATTAAGCTAATACGCATTGTCTGTTTTCAAAATCCGTTTAAAATTAATTCATAATTAGATTAAACGTGAGAAAGAAATGAGTGCTTAAATGTTTCTTACTGGCTTTTTTTTTGTTTTTTTTGTTTTTTTTGCCATATCTTCTTTAATAGTAATAAAATAAAAGCTCTGAAAGAGGTTCGGGTCGTTATGTCGACTGTTTTCTTCTCGGTGGAATGTAATTTCCTAAAGAGGATGTAACCTTTTCCTCTCCATCCGATCTGTTTCGGGACGATTTCCGTTCAACTTCAGGGCCCTGGCAAAGGAGCAAAATGGTTCTTAAAGAGCTGTTAAAGGAGCCATCTCCATAATCACCGCCTTCTTACCTGTGAAGTGTTTTGTCGGTCATTTTAAAGCAGATATATTGGATAGAAAAATGGAGGATAAAGACCCCGTTAAAAGAAAGAGGAAAGGAATTGGGTGTAGGATTGCGGGTGGTTGGAAGGTTCTAACCGGCGAGAGATTTTTTTTTGTTTTGAAAGGGGTGTGAACTTAGGGGGCGTTTAGCCGCAAACACCGCTAATACTAGGGGTTCATTCACACCCAACACCAACCCTTTAAAATAGAAAAGAAGACAGTGGAACAAACCGCTAAGATTGGGTGGAGAAAACCAACACACTACATGCAAGTCACGGAGAGAATGGGAGAAACTACGATAATAAAAAAAAAGAGTGGAATAGAGAGTAGAAATAGAAAATACAAAATAACGTTATCGTAAAAAAAAAACAACGAAACCAGATGGTAGCACAAATCTATTGGATAGTTGATGTTAGCCAAGGATTTAATTTGTAATTTATATTACACAGAACCACATAATCACATGACTTACAAACTGAAACTTACTAATATTTTTTGAGTCTATAACATCTTGGCAGGGAATTTAACCTAGGTGCGGAATGGGGGGTAAGAAGATTATTTTGGGAAATAAAGAACAAGTAGCAATGTGTCTGCCCATTCCAGCAAGACATTATACCACTGACCCTCTACCTCAGCCTGGTATGTTATGTTCTGGTTGCGGTACTGTATCTACAATAGATACATCGAAAACTGAGTTTCATGAAATATACATTTGTAACCAACAATTTGGACACAATAATAAAATTAATAAGTAGAGTAAAATTTAAAAAAAATGACATTTTGTATTATAAAATGAGATAAAATCCAACTATCGGACTTTAAAAAGAACAGTATTTACATATGAATCTGTTAGTAACATGTTTGTGGCTCGAATTGTTGGGCACGTGGAGTAAGGCGTATATTTCGTCTGGTTTTATGGCGACTGGTAGGTTGGGGTTCAAATACCTGCATGATAAGTTTTACTATCTGTTCAGGTTATACACATATGTGATAATTAATCCAATGGTTTGGGTTACAAGGAAAGAAGTATATTAAAGGTAATCTACCAGCATTTGCGTATAAGTAGAGTAGGAAAATATTTAGAAAAACCAACCTCAGTGTATCTAATCGGGATTCAAATACCGATCTCTCTGTCATCAGCAGACCAATCTGACACTAAAGTGACGCCTTAGACCATTCAGCCCCTGAAGTGAGCTATTCATAAATCGTTCCCCCCCTCCCTCTTCACATTAATGCGGAAACATTTGCTCTGAAATTCTACCTTACTCGTCTCTACCACATAATTGTGAATTTAACCAGATGGGTAGTGAAACATTGCGGGGGGAAAACACATCTGTTTGGAACGAACAAGAAATATAAACCTTGATATTAGCTCAAACACACGTTAGTGGGAATGCTATTTATTCATAAGCTGCCACCCGGACCAAATAACATCTAAATATCAAGAAATCCATCAAACCGCCACAGGTACAAACACTCTCAAGAGGAACAGATAGACACCCACTTCGGTGGCCGCATTGTCTGAGGCGCTACTCTCGCAGTAGACTAGGCTGTCGATGACGGATTATCGAGGTTTGAATCTTGGTCAGGTGTACTGAGGCTGGGTTTTTTTCAAAATAGTTTTTCATTCGCCCTTCAAGCAAATGCAGATACACTTCCTTTAAATATAAACTTACTAATCCCTAAGTAAAACCATTAGCGTATTTAGTACATAAACGTATAACCCGAACGGGTAGTAAGACGCGGTGATAAAAAAAATATATGTGGGGTGTTTGGAAAATAATAGCTAAGTTTAGGATTTTTATGATTTTGCACATTTATTTGACAAACCTAGAATGTTGTTCAAGTGTATACAAATGTGTTTCATAAGAAAATAATCTGATTTAAGTAGCTTTGTTAGGGAATATTTTGGCATATTTCCGTGTCTATACTCGATATGGCATATTTTCAGGATTTTCAGTAATTTTCTCTTATTTTTTAGTAATAATTTTGCATATTTTTTAAAATTTTCCATATAAGTGACATTTTTGTATAATTTTTCCTGAAGCCAAAAGCAAAACTGGGAAGAAAAAAAAAAGGGGGAAGGGGGACAAATTCTGGAACTTTATCCACTAGCGCACAAAAGTGGTCTATCTTAATGTCCATACAGTTCTTATTGTTATTTGAGAAGGAACAATGAATATCATTTAAAATACACAATAAAATAGCAAGTGCCGATAGACAGACATGAAAATTTCGTGCGTGGGTGATGACAAATATTTACATTAGTCTATGCAAAATGTGTTTTCCTAAGCGTAGCATACTTTTGTTGAACACGTTCTTAGATTAAGCAGAATATGTGTACATTAACTCATATATTACAAGAACGATAGTTATAAAAATAAATCCAATTGAAATTTTCCTTCACTCCTCTGCAATACGACCTAAGCAGTAAACTTTTCACAATACTAGTGTTGGCTATCACATTAAATAATTGATCAGCAATACCTACATTTTCAGAAATAGAGACCGCTATAAAAGTTATTAAATATACTTTCACGAATTTATATGTCAGGTCATGCGATATGCACTGTCACTTTCGATAGACATTAGCATTATTTTAAAAATTACAATAATAATAAAGTAAAATGTTATCAATGTTCACAGTAAAAAACTATATTTGTATTTTTCTTCTTCTTTTAAGTCCTTCTAATAAAAATGGGACTGTAGTAACTATCGCTTAAAAGTTTATGTGAAAGTATGCATAAGTCTAATAATAATTTAAATAAAACTATATGCCAATAAAATATAAATAATCGAATTAATCATTTTAATTCCTTAAATAATTGGTATTTTATTCCTGTCACAGTGTTATAAAATGTGTGTCTTGTGAATATTTAAAACTTTCTCAGTTGTAGAATTTAGAAGTGTTGACTAGATAGGCTACATTAGGACACTTTCAGCTTGTTTTGTTCTCTAACTCTGTAAAACAAATTTCAACACCAATAAAGAGCAATGTTAGAGTTTAGTTATAATATTATATATAAAATAGTACATACTTTAATAACTATAATTTTCTATATTAATATTTATATAGCATCGTGTCTTAATAACAGTTCAGGTTATACGCTTTAAGTACTAATTACGCTAATGGATTAGGAATTGGGAAGGTTGACTTTAGAGTAAGTGATCCCGCATATGCGTGGAGGGGGAGTGGAAAACCATTTAGGAACCCCCCCTGCCCCCAGTTCACCCGGGACTCGGGAGCGATTCGAACCTCTATCTCCCCGTCCTCTGCAGTCTAGTTCAATACAACTAGCGCGTTTGCTAACTACGCCACCGAGGCGAGTTTCTATATTAATATTATTATTAGCACCGCGTCTTACTACCCGTATGGGTTGTACGCACTTACACTAACATATAGTGGTAGGGTGATTGTGAGATGAAATGGAGGACCTACAGTTTCACGTGGGATCCGAACCACGGTGGAGGCCTGGCATTAAACACAGTCACAAGATATCTTGTCAGAGGTGAAGGAAGGGTTTGGCATTCAGATAAATCTGTGCTGAGACCGAGGATTAAACCCCGGACCCCCAACACAGAAATCCGACAGTCGACACATTACCCCCTAGACCACCAGGTCACCTATCTCCTTCCTATATTAATAAAATTAATAGTTTGTCAAGAGTGTTGCGTGATATCTACAGCACGAAGAGGCTGAAATTTTAATATTCGTAGCCCGCATGCACAAACATGTGCATCTCGAAGTAGACATTTTCAAATTTGGATTAGCTTTTTTAAAATTAATTAACAACTGTGTCACAATAAATAAATAAATTTTTTCTCTCTGTTTTAATCAAATAAAAGCGTTGCCAGGGGTATAACCACACAATACACTGTGTTATTACCGAGGACAACACCGGGTACTTTTTCTGGTATTTAATAATGATGAAGGTGACCTGGTGGTCTAGGGGTAAGGTGTCAGACTTCTATGCTGGCGGCCGGGGTTCAATCCTCGGTCCCGGCAAAGATTTATCTGATTACCAAACCCTTCCTTCACCGCTGACAAGACATCTTGTGAATGTGGGGAATGACAGGCCTCCACCGTGGTCCGGATTCCACGTTAAACGGTAGGTCCTCCATTTCATCTCACAATCAACTTACCATTACACATTAGCGTAAGTGCGTATAACCGAACGGGTAGTAAGACGCAGTGCTAATAATAATAATAATAATAGTTAAATCATATAAGGCCCATAGCCTACCTGATAGGCCAGTGGGTCATCTGGTTGAAGTTTCAATTTCCTCAGGAGGACCCAACACAGGTGTAGACAGAGGTCGTGACTTTTCCTAAACTCGTGGCAAGAACATTGGTGAGGGTCGCCCAAATAGACCTGGAACATGAGCAGACGTTTGTTTATGTCACCGCGTTACTCAGCGTGTGTTGTGCTTAAATTTATCTTGGAAAATAATATAGATGATGTTTTTAGTGAAATTACGAAACTGATAAAAATACCTCTTGATAATTCCCATGGCTACATCAGAGGCAGAGCGCTGCTTTTCAACATTGAAAAGAATATAAACTTTTTTAAGAAGCACTATGAATTAGGAAAGACTAAATGCGCTTGCAGTACTTTCAATGGAGAAAAAATTCCTCAATTGTCATCCAGAGATCAAGGAGAAAATTATTGAACTTTTTGCGCAAATTAAAACAAGAAGAATGGATTTCATTTTTAAATGAATAGATCAAGCTTGAACTGTAACAATATAAGTTAAAGTAAGTAAAAAAATGNTAAAACAAGAAGAATGGATTTCATTTTTAAATGAATAGATCAAGCTTGAACTGTAACAATATAAGTTAAAGTAAGTAAAAAAATGTTTTGTTTTTCTTGTTAAGGGCTAAAAAAAAATTCTGGAGCAGCACCCCCACTAATTTTAGCTACAAGCCGCCACTGGTTAAGACTCACACCGGCTATACAATTTCATATAATCATTATCATCACACCATTTCATATCGGGTACGACGTGTAGACAACCTCCATGGGAAACCTTCTGTGCCAGCAGAGCGACAAATAGTCTACACATAAGGGGACCGAACATATATGTCAAAGGCCTTTCCAGTATGTGCTATAAGATAAAAAATACTACCTATTCAAGTTTTACACATATATGATAACCACGCTCATGGGGTAGGGATCAGGAAGGAAGTATTTTAGATGTGATCTACCCGCATCTGCATGGAAGGGGTCAGGTAAAACCTACCTCAGTAAACACGACTGGGATTCGAATCCTGATCTTTACATCACTAGCAGACCAGTCTAACATGAGAGTGACGTCTTAGACCATGCGGTCACCGAAGCGGGTTTGCCTCTCGCTCTTTCTCAAATACGCGCCTTCTACATCTAGAGCTAAATCCGCACATAGTTTCTCAAGACCCGCACCTGTGGGCACATGGACAAAAGCGTCAGTCTCGTCTTGTATGATTTGTCGGTGACTGGGAGGTCAGGGTCTGAATCGCGGTTAGGTTCCTACATGGTTTCTCACCTCTCCTTCCACGCAAATGCGAGTGCACTTTATATACACAAATAGTATCTTACTGTCGAGGTAAAGAGTCCAAAGGCGTCACCCACGCCGATGGCCAAGTGGTGTAAGGCGTCATCAGACTCTCAAAATGATAAATTGTTGGTAATGAGGGGGGCACGAGGAATAAGGTGGGGCTTGATTTCTATTCTCTTCCCACGTTAATGTGGGTGCAATTCCTTTGAAAAATTGCCTCATCCCTACCACTCAGATCAAGACACAGCTTGTGTTGAAAGTAATAATTTTTAAAATTTGCAAAAAGACATCCCCACTATCCCTTCTACCAGTTACCATTATATATATATATAATATTTGAATCGTCATAGGGAAGACAACTGAAAAATAAAAAGATTACTAACCTCAAACTTATGTTATTTTTTAAATATTTTTATTAATTTGGGGTGTTTAACGCGCACTATATGAACCGACTGATCATATCAGCACAAAGTAATGTTTATGAGCGAGCGCGAAAGTACCTACAAATTTCCCTGTAAAGATATTTTAACATACCTTCCAGACTTATTTTACACCTCAAAATCGATATGGAACCAACGGCTTTAATTCCCCTCCGAAGGAAATTGTGCTACGGATTTTTATCGCTCAAGAAAAAATCGTTGACCCCAGTTGTGTATGAACCCACGAACCTCAGGTGATGAAGTGATCACTTTACTCCGAGATCAC
>CABFOV010010623.1:0-15728 GCA_902141375.1 Timema poppense
TAGGCACCAGGAGTAGTACAGAATTAAACAAGAGATGGCAGTAGGCACCAGGAGTAGTACAGAATTAAACAAGAGATGGCAGAAAAACCCCATATTGATAAAGGTATCCCTTCTCCTTGTTCTCAAGATTTAAGAAATTAAAGAGAGAAATAACCACATATTAAGAGTGGTCCTTATGATTAAGGCTCTCCAGCGTCAAGTCCAGAATTTTTGTCATGTCCACAAATGGTGGGTCATATACATAAAACAGTTTTCTTTCACCCCATATTGATAAAGGTATCCCTTAATGTCCTTGCTATCGAGATATAAAGCCTTAAATAGGGAAATGAGTAGTATTATCATCTAAAATAGCTTTATGATTAATGTGCTCCAGCGTCTATTCAAAAATTATTGTCACGTCTACAAATGGTGAGTTTTGTATAAAAAAGGTTCTCTTGGAACCCATGTAAATAAAAGTATCCTTTCTCGCCCTTGTTTTCGAGATAGAAGTCATTAAAGAGGGAAATAGCCACATTTTAAGAGTGGTCCTTACGTCGGATGTAAAGGATGCCACAGAGTAAAATTTGTTAGAACTACAGCTCTAAAGAATACAGGTCTCACTGCGTTTTAGTTCCTGTGAGCAGGTAAGAAGCTTGAGAGTGCTAGTATCTTTTCACAATAACATGAAATCCAGTCAACCAGTAGAAGAATATGAATAACTAAAAATTGAATTTAGGGTTTTAACTTTTTAAGTACCGTAGTGAGTAAAAATAGAGCACCCAAATCACCCTCTCCATATATGGTATAAAGAGAAAATAATTAGTAAAGTAAAACAAAAATAACCTATTTATAATAAACATACTACCTTTTGTATTTGTTTACGATTGTAAAAACACTTAAATTTGTTTTGTAATATTTAATATTTGTAATTCTTTCGTCGATCCAGTACGGTTGAGTAATTTAACATTGACGACATGGAAACCTCGCCAATAAATGCGTTCTTTGTTGCTATCACCATATTGTTGTGATATAATAATATATTATGATGACTAACAATAGCACATTGAGGTAGAGTGGGAAACGTTGTAAAACACTATTCGAAGGCCAACCTTCCCATTTCTAGCAAACTGGTACTTACCCCAATGTTCTTACGAGGTGGGTAACTCGACTTACCGCCCGGTCTTGGGGAGCATCGGACCGCTCTATTTAACAATGACTTAGAAAGGCTGTTGGAGGGGGAGGAGAAGGGCGTGTGACGGCGAGGTACACTTTCAAATTTTGAGTTTTTTTCGGTGCCAAAGTTTTATACTAGTTTTGTAACGTTATGTGCCACATACAAACTGTTTTGTACCCCCTTACTCCCAATTTTGAGTAATTAGCATGTCAAAGTACTCAATCTAAGTTACTGCAGGAGTACCACTTTAGAATTTAGAACTTTTGTCAATGCCAATGTTTTATACTAGTTTTGTACCGTTTAGTCCTACAAACAAAAAGTATTGTACCCCACCCATTTTGATTAAGCTTATTAAGCATATCAAAATGGCCATTCCAAATTATGAGGTGTTTACATCTTTAGAATTTTGAGCTTTTTTTGATGCCAATGTTTTATAATAGTTTTGTACCGTTTAGTACCACAAACAAAAAGTTTTGTCCCACACCCATTTTGAGTAAGCCCATTAAGCTTATCAAAATGTCCATTACAAACTAAGAGGTTTTTATACATTTAGAATTTTGAGCTTTTTTCGATGCCAGCGTTTTTCACTTGTTTTGTACCAGAAACAAAATGTATTGCATCCCCACCCATTTTGAGTAGTTAGAATATCAAAGTGGTCACTCAAAGTTAATTATGGGGTAATACTTTTGAATTTAGAAGTTTTTCTATGCAGACATTTTGCAGTAGTTTTTCACCAAAGATAAAAAGTTATTTACCCCCATCCATTTTGGGTAATTATTACAACAACGTGGTCACTCAATAGGAATAAAAAATTAAAGTGAGAATCACTCCAAATAGCTTAGAGGTGCGTCCAATATGTCTAGGCGAGAAATACTTTATATGGATTAGGCCTATAAAATAATCTATTTATTTAAAAAAAATCAAGGTGATAACTACTCATAGCTTCCAGAGTGATCAAATTTATAAAAAATTGTTGAAGGGGGGCCACTTTAAATAGTTTATAATATAGTCTAACAGGTTTTAAAATATATAAAAGGAGAACCACTGTTTACAAAATACATCAGAGTAGGATATAAGTGATACTCAAAAGACCGCGGTATCTCAGGGGGGTAGAGGGGAAAGGTTTTATTTTTTTCTTATAACCCCTTTAGCATGCATGTGGTTTTCAGGACACTGGTATCTCCAGGGGTGTATAGGGGTAATTATCGATCGTGTTTCTCAAGGGCAGGTTGGTTCGGGAGGGGGGGGGGGAGGGTTTATGATGATGAATTTGGGTGGATTCTCAGGAAGGGTGCGCGTGTTTTTTTGTTCTCTTTCTCTCTCAGAATATAGTCTTAACACAGGACCACGTGGTATCTAAGGGGGTGAGCGCGGGGAGGGTTAATGTGTTTATCTTAAACCTCTTATAGCATGTAAACGGTTTTTTTCAGGACGGTGGTATTTCCAGGGGGGTGTAGAGGGTTATTGATCGAGGTATAGCGGCGTGGGATGATTCAGGGGGATGGATTGGGTGGGGTCAGTGACTATTGCACACGGATGTTCTCAAAGGGTGTGGGCTGAATACGCTCGAGGGGAGATATTCATTCGCACCTCATTGATCCTGGAGGTTGACAGGTGTGTTCCTGAGCAATCATTTTCATCATGCAAGATTAAACAGGGCCTCATTGAAATTGTATGGGATAGTGTTAAAGACATATGTGGATGTTCTCTTTTTTCTCTCGCACGCATATGGTGCCTCCCTCCCTCTCAGTCTTAATCGTGTTGATGAACGACTCCTCCAGACACGATTGTCATTGATCCTGGATGAAACCGTTCGGTAATAATCTTTGGGACGTGTGTAAACTTGGGCAGGGAATATTTATACGACGCACGCGTTATTAATCCTGGAGGTTAACAAATGGGTTCTGGGACTGTAATAATCTTAAAAGGATATCTCCTCCTTCCTCCGCTAAAAGAATGTATACATTTAATCGCAGGGACGTTAGTTATGGCTGAATTTGTTCATACGCAGATGCGACACGTGGAAATCTGTGTGAGAAGATTTATGACGTTTACAAGTCATTATACTTCTCCCTGAGAAGGTTACAGTTTCACATACATACGATAATCTGACTCAATCAGAGTCGCCCGCACAGAAGGGGGAGGGAATGCGTGGCTAGGAATCCTCTAGTCCCTATATATAGACCTAACCCCTCTAGGTGAAATCATTAGCTTCACAACCTAGAGATTATAAATAACAATGTCTAGCGAATATGCGGCACAGTAGGATCTAGCGAGATCCTACCAAGAAAGTTAACAGATTTAGAGGTCAGCCGTGGTTATCGCTTAACAAGTATAAAAGTGTTAAACACTCGCTTCGGTCGGTGAGTTCTCACGGTTTTGGACGGGAAGTACAATGTGTGGCTGCCTAACCGTTTCTCGCTGCTTACTGACGTGCAGGTAGAAGACATCACTAAGATGGAGTTGCTGCTCGTATACAAGGGTATCTCCAAGCTTAGCAAGATGGCCATCTTGACCTTTAAAGGTAGATGTACATTCAAATTTGATTGGTTATACAAGGTGTGTGTAAGCTAATTTAGTTAATATTTTTTGTATCGTTTTACCGCTCTTAATTTACAGCCAAACAATTAAATAAACCTGTTTTTTATTTTTTAAATAGCCTGATGTCGTTTATCAGTCTTAATTATTCAAAAAGAGTTATGACGTATACGAGCTAAATGTTATAAAGCTTTAAGATTTAAACTTCTATACAATATTTGAATTGCTCGCAAGCTAATATTCAGAAAAAAAATGTTATCACAAAATTAGATTAATTATTTTAATCTTGTATCCGAATATTTATGTTTCAAATCCCTCTACAATATTATGAATTGTATGCTAAGATAGTTGAGTATCCAATGAATTTCACTTTATGTGAGTCAAATATGAATTAAATGTTAAAAAATAAGATTAATTATTTTTCTCTTACACCCAAAAAGGGCAAGTGTACATAGGTAAAACAAATTTTTAAATCATTCAATTTTGCTTGATTATACAAGACGCGCGTGCATATATATATATATATATATATATATATATATGTGTGTGTGTGTGTGTGTGTATGTGCGAGTAGGAAAACGAGTTTACGTAGTAGTTTTTTGTATAGTTTTACAGGTCTTAATTTACAACCAAATTATTCGAAATGTTATGGTCCAAAAAAACATATCCTTCATTATTAAATATCCTTATATCGTTTAACGGTCTTAATTATTTAAAGAAAGGTTATGTCATATATGAACTAAATGTTATAAAGCTTTTTGGTTTAAACTTCTCTACAATATTTGAATTGCTTGCTTGCTAATATTAAATATCATATTTTCATGATCTGGTATCTATAAAATAACTACGCGCTCCTGTTTTTATAGCTTTTTCAGAGTCATCGATGAGACCCTAGAGCAAGCCGTGCAGAAATGAAGGGATTAATGCGTGGAGGGGTAGTTTTTAGATTCCTGCAGAGCATAGCACGACCTTAGAACTATGTCGGAACCTCTAGCAAAATGAGCTCACCTGTCATCTACTATCATCGTAACCCAGCAGACTAACGGGAATAAGGTGTATACCCTCGATGAATTAAGCTCTAATGAGCAACTGTTAATTAAATAACTGTGACCTGATATCACTCAACGTGATGGAGAGGTATTTATTAATGGTTACATAGAACATATATCTGGACAGATTAAGACCTTGAGCTTACTGATACTAGAACAGGACGATATAGAAGCACAGATACAAAGACTTATGACCCTGTCACTAAACCTAGGTATAGGATTTATACAGTTTAGACTTTACATGGAACCGCTGGGAATCTCTATCAAACTTTTTGAACAGGCGTACATCCTACGCACAAAGACGTACTCTATTACCAATGAACTACCCTATAAGGATCATGTACAGTTTTGTCGAGTTAAAAAATAAGTAAAGAAATTACAAATGAAAATTAGAATTGCAAGTATACAATTATGAAAAGAAAGATATTGAAAAGTGAAAAACTGTAGTTATAGAATATATTCAATTATAAACGAATCAAGAGTAAGTGAGAGTATTGATTTTTAGGAATGATGAATTTTAAAGTTAAAAGAATGTATAATAGACTATGCCATTATTACTTATTCATTATTTCAACATACCTTGATAGAATTAATTTCGAGAATATTTTCTAAATATTTGTTAAAATCATTTGTATCTACACAAGTAGCAAGTGAAGGATACTTTTACCAACTCTAGCATTTCAAAAATAGACTCCCTACTATTGTAGAACAAATTAGAAGAAATGTTGCCCATGTCAGTATAAAGTAAAAGCTGATGTTTTAAGCGGACTGAGTATTAAGCCAAATATTTAAAGGCTAATATTACATTCAGATAAATTTATTTATATAAGTAGTAGTTATAAATAATAAGATTAATAATATGTATCACCCCTAAAGTTGAAAATAATGTGTGTGTGTGTTCTCAAAAGATTCCACCCAAATTTGGATATAAAATGTGTGTGTGCGTGTCCCCAAAAAGAAATTGAAAAGTCAAGCACATCCGTATATTTTAATTTAATGAAAATTAACAATCAGTATGCTGCCATTTGTGACTAATTTTTCTATGATTATTTATTTACTAATTAAAATGACTTTATGAACAATCAAATTAAGATTTGTTTATTTTGATTTAATGAAGAAATTACATTTGTATTGATCAGTTAAACTTAGCTATGTAACTGTTGCAATACCAAGATTATGTAAAAATTGTTCAGAGCAAAGCTTTATCAAAAAATTATTAATAAAGTAGTATAGTTTTTAGTTTAAACCAGTTATATTAGAAAATTAATGAACTTTTTCCACAATTGTGAAAAAAAAAAATTGTTTTGGCAGTTTATTGTTATTGTTAATGTATTACACTATTGCTGAGTAAGCATATTGGTCAGACAATCAAAACCTGGTAGACAAACCAAAAAATTAACAAATGAAATGCGAAGTATTAGTTAATGTGGAGAGAACTATGGAAGGATGTAAATGTTTGAGATTAGGAAACATAAAAAAAAAATTATTTATAGAATGGCAGTTTCGATAACAAATGGTAAGTGACCAAGAAAGAATAAAGAATGAAAAGGGGGTGTAGAGAGGTGAGATAAGGATGGAAGAAAAGGGAGGGAGGAAGTGCCGCGTGAGGTTTATGACAACTCAACATCTTGCAGTTTAGAAAAATAAACTACAGCCTGCCTTAATAAAAATGCGTTATATAAATACTATTTAGCGTATAGCGTGGACAAGAGTTAATTATTTGCTTGTGCAAAATGTTAGTGCTTGTTTAATAACAGGCATAATTATCCCTAAAAAGTGGTTTTTACAACTCCATATGTCTTTGTGTCCTTTTAAATGCAAAATTAAGAATTGTTTGGTAAAAAGCGAAAAGAGTAAAAATCAATTCTCAAAATTGGCTCTAACAATTTTGATTATAATTTAAATCCAGGCGTTGATTAAGAATAAACATAAGGCTAATTTAGAAGGTAAATCCATTCATCCTCTTATTTAAGGCCTTATATTTCGAAAACATAAACGAGAAGGGATACTTTTATTTATATGGGGTGAAAGAGAACTGTTTTCTGTATAAAACCCACCATTTGTGGTGTTTATGTATTAAACCCACCAGACGTGACAATCCCTGAATATTTGCTCACTATATTCGCTAAACCTGAACACCCCCTTCTCTGAGGCTTTCTCTGCCATATCTTGTTTTATTCTGTACTACTCCTGGTGCCTACTGCCATCTCTTGTTTAATTTTGTACTACTCCTGGTGCCTACTGCCATCTCTTGTTTAATTCTGTACTACTCCTGGTGCCTACTGCCATCTCTTGTTTAATTCATGTACTACTCCTGGTGCCTACTGCCATCTCTGTTTCAAATATGAACCTTATTTTCATACGTGTTAATTTTTTATGGTGTTGGCTAAAATCGGTTAGGCTATTGTGGATGTGAAGTAATTAGGCCCAGTTATTGGTATTGACTTTCCAAAGGAAGTAATCTGTTATTGTTTTTCACTTAGGTTAGGTGAAATAGCCTAAATATGAGTTTACTCACAAAATGAGACCATTACAATCAGGTTTCTATCTGAAATTTCTGTCAGGAAACTGGTTAAGTAATTACGATAGCTTTGTATGTTATAGACACACCATTGTCATATTATTTTGCTTGACTGGTCACAAACTGTAAAATTATGTCCTGTAATACCTAATAATGTAATAATGTATCCAGAATTTTGTTTTGAGTCTATTTAATGGTCTGATTTTGAAACAGAATGATTTTAAATCAATCAATCTTGAATATGTCAATCAATCAAAAAATTATATTATAGTATCAAGGCTATAAAATACAACACGTTTATAAGTATGCCTAATAATTTTATAATGACAATAAAGTAAATAGTAAGTACTAGACTATATAGTAAAATAATCTTTCTTACCAATGAAAATGAATTCTCCATATCTAGGGAGATTCTGGTTGGCCTAGTAAATTCCACTGTGTCTGGTCTGGTATCTTGAATACTTCCAGCAATATCAAATAATGTCCTGGGATGTATGCTTCTTATATTGTTTGTGCCAAGTTCTTCTTCATTTTTACACTCTATCTTATGTAATATAAGATTACCTCAATCACTAAACTCCACCTTACAACTTTTACACACCAACATTTTCACTTTAAACTAAAAAACCACAGGAGCTCAACACTCAAATACATAAACACACCCCTATCATAGTACAACATAACCTTAAACCGTATAATTCAAGTGTTGCCAACAGAAAATCTACAGTTTCTCCCAGATGGAAAAACAAAAAATAATTACATAATATTTTGGGCAGTTTAAAATAATTTAATAAATGAATCAACTAAGTGACAAAAAAACATATCTCAACATATCAACTTCTGCTACCTTGAATATGTTTGTTAAAATATAATATTTCACCTTCAGCCACTTACAAATTGCTTCAAGTTGGAAAATATCTAAGATGAACAAACCAAAGATCTCACATATAAATTCCTGCCTTCTTTAAAAATCGACAATTTCTAAGATATAATTAGTTTATTATTATTATTTAGCACCGCGTCTTACTACCCGTTCGGGTTATACGCTTTAAGTACTAATTACGCTAATGGATTAGGAATTGGGAAGGCTGAATTAGAGGAAGTGAACCCGCATTAGCGTGGAGGGTAGTGGAACACCATTTAAGAAAAACCACCCCCAGTCCATCCGACCGAGATTCGAACCTCGATCTCCCCGTTCTCAGCGGTTGAGCTCAACTACGCCACCAAGGCGGGTAAGGTATAATAAAACTAAAGATTCATAACTCAACTACCACAGGGCATATGACATATCAGATTACGCCATATTATAGATCTCAATGAAAGGAATATGAATATACTAATAACTCAATTTTTACAAATAATAAAGATATCAGGTTTTGCCATCTGACTACAGAAGTTATGTTACTCTCAATCATATTAATAGAACTTCTTCTGAGAGGTTCGCAAATTACTATTAAGCTATCTATCTCCAAGGTGATTGTACCATGTACCAAGGTGATGGTTCACCAATCACCAACACCGGTACTCCCAAGTAACTCTACTATTTGACCAACAAGGTTGTTATTATTCTGTTGCCATTTCTAGCCGTGTGACAGAGTACAAGAGGACCACCTACCTCTCTCCAGTTGGCAGGAAGCAGGTGTACACACTGAATTGTTCCTCTGTGCCCTAATGGTGACGAGATGTTTTGATGGCATTACGTCTATACTTGCGCCGGCCAGTTCCTCCCTGGGAACCACCATCGTATAAACCACCCGGCTAGAGGAACTGCCTTGAAAATCACCATTATCCACTGGAGTAGGATTATGTTCTAGTGATTCGCTGATTCCACCAACATCGATCATATGTGTTTTATCATCTTTCCTCTCATGATCATGTGTTTCATCGTTCTTTTTAATAGCACCTAATTCGTATTCTTCGTCTATGTTAGCGTTAAAACGCATTTTTAGAAGTCCGTCATTTTTTCCGACGCTACTAAATTCAAAGGTGTAATTCCCATGGGGGCTTACATTTAAATGCCTGGCATCTTGAGTTACATTCATGGCATTTACTGTCAACACTTGTAAGTTAGATTTTTCGGAACCTTGGTTCAGTACTTGTTCCTCTTCATTTTCAAGGTTCAGCTCAAATATCGTAGAGTCCTCAATCAGTTCACTGCTATTGGGAGATTTAGGTAGTTCCATCACTCTGTGGACAAAATGTCATAAATAATAAACTACACACGACATAATATACACGAATAGCTAATTGGCAGTGGTACTTGCCTTTGTTTGAAGAAGTAACGTTCTTTTGGTATTGGAGGAAAACTTTCTACTAATTGCTATTCTAGTTAAAATATTAACATGTTCTTAAATTGGGGTTATCATATCGGGATCATGCAAAAAGTGTAGATTACATTCTAAATATTATAGTCATGGGAGCTTTTGCTTGTATATATTATTTAAATGGAACCTTTATTTATGTGGCATTTTGTGAAAGCTAAAATATTATTCCAACTATTTTTAGTACGTAGGCTTACTGAAGCCACTATTCCAACTACGGAAGCGAGAAACAGTATAATGTTTATTCTAAACTGAAAAGATGAAAATTAGTCACATAGAAGCTTTTATAAGTTTCATATTCTTAAACTGCTCTTGATGGTGTGGTAAGCTATGCTTTTCATAATTGTAAATTAATTTTCTAAAATGGTTATCTAAACGCCCCCTTATATCTTGTAAATACAAGCTCATTTGGCTTATAAACTCCGTCCCAAAAAAATTAAGTACAGGTTGAATAGTCCATTTTCGCCCATCATCAGTGGCCCGTATGGCACATTTGTAAGCTGATTCTATCCCTCACTTGAACATAATATGTGACGTTAAATTTGAAAAAAATATAATTTGTCATTTTTCCTTACGGTAGCTGGGATTCGAACAAGATGGGAAAGAACCTCATGTCGTCATATTCTGTCAGGGCACTTCCGGGAATGGATAGCGACTGTAATAATTATCCACAGCTGATATTCCTGGATGACCTGATGCATAAAGTACAAGAGTGGTCGTTGGTATTTTCACCATAGGATACCATTATATGAATATTAGCAACACAAACTATATTCCACCAGGCCAAAGAGACATTTCCTTAAACGCCCACTATATCGTGATATTTAAAGGTCCCAGGGATAAAGCCCAGCTACAACATGTTGCTCGCCAGTTCTACCCTTAAAACCCCCGTATTTTACAGGCAGCCTATACAAATTACACAATTACTTCCAATGGGTATATTTTTTCTCAATTTTAAGCAAGGTACACCCGAACGGTTAGGCTATATAACTTGAATATCTCCCATATATTTTGGAGCGTGTTAATACTACGAAGAGGCTATAAAAACACTAACACTTGCCAATTACAAATTATTTCATAGCCATAAGTGCCAATGTGTTAAAGCAAGTCTCTCTGTTACGTGCGATGAGTCGCATGAAACCTTAGCAAAGAGCTGTCCAGCTGAAAACAGCACACAATGAATTGATTGAATCTTTTTGAGAGTGTACATATAAGGGGTAATTTGAGTTAAAATATAGGCACAAGGTGTTGTGAAATCTGGTAAAATGAGGAGGGTGATGAAAAAGAAAGGATGACCACTAGTATAAAAAGGAGCATTTTTAATCTTTCTTTTGATACCTTTAGTAAACGGTGTCTTGGTTCCATTATTTATCAAGTAGATAAAAATATGATATTGATATCCCAGGTAACATTACATTGTTACGAGCAACACCGTTATTAAGTAGCATGGGACATCAATCTAGAAGTATACGAGTTGGAGAAGAAAATGGAAAAGGTCTTCTAAACTTCTAAACTTGACAAAATCTAAATGGACTTTGTACCAACAAGTCCCACAGTTATTATATTTTGAAAATTGTAAATGACACCTGGACACGGGAATCGAACCCGGGACCTTCAGCTTAATACGCCAATTCTCTTACCACTGAGCTATCAAGGATTCGTCCCGTGCCCATGGTCATTCTTCCCTCTTCACTCATAGTTTAAGGCAGAGTCTATGATGGACGTGCGGAAGTCATCGATTCTTGTGTCCAGGTGTCATTTTTCAATTTTCAGAATATGATATCTAAATGGTGTTATCCTCACTAGAATGCATAAATGATAGCTTCAGGCTATTTGATTCAAGTACTACAGTGCTATCTTAAAACGCCATCATCAGTTGCTCACAGTCATCGACATGTTTAGAAAGATGGCCTGGGTGGGGACGTTTCTCTCCAAAACGAGTAGTGTCATGTGGAGCATCACGTAACGTACGGAAATAGGACTTGTATTAATCACCACCAATAATCCGGATGTGAAGGTCAGCATTGTTGAGTGATTCAATATAACTCTAAAGAGAGACATGTGGCACTACCTTATAAAAAATAGGTTTCATCACCATGTAAACGTCTTTCCGTACCTTATATATGCCTATAATGGTGCAAAACATTCTAATATTGAGATGGTACCTACAAACGATTCAGAGACCAACATGCCTCAAGTCAGAGAAAACTTATACGGCGACCATCAAACAAAACAAAGAAGAAAACCAAAATTCAAAGTCAGCAACATGGCATACATCAGAAATGCCAAAATGATAACAATGTGTTGCATCAATCCGTCATGTATGGACTAGCTGAACTTGCTGGTGAGGAGGTGGAGACAGTACCAAGAATCCATTTAGTTACCAAATGTATGACATGGATCATTTATCACTCTACTTGGATGGGGAACAAGTGCCGTCAAAACATTTGCAGCCCAATTTCTTAAACGACAGTTACGTCATGTCTTAGCACATATTGTTTTCTGGTATTGATCTCCCTTTCATGAATGAGGGTAGCGACATCAGATGAGAAGCCTACCCTAACTGATATCTCATGTTCTATAAATTGAAAAATGATACCTGGATATGGGAATCGAACCCAGTACCTTTGGCTTAGTATGCCACTCCTTTTCCAAGTTATTTAAATCAATAACGTCACTGTGTAATTCCAGACAACCAAGAGTTTCTCGTCAAGGAACTAAGTGTTTCTTTTATCGGTGCGCAGCACATTACTTCATTATCAGCGTGCGCCCGACTTCTTCCGATGCCAATAAAAGAGAATCTCAAAGGCATTCCACCCATAATCTTATTCAGTCTGCTGATAGTCAATGAAACGATCACACATCATGGAAAGTCAACAAGTACCCGAATGTTTGTAGTCGCAAAGAAAGCTAGTGAAACCACTTGCCATAACCAGTATTTTCCCACGTTGTTTCCACTGGGCAAAGTCGACGACAAACGAGTCATCAGCATGGGTGTCAAGAACCACTTTACGCCATTTGTCCAACAAAAACAACGCAGAAGGATTGTGCAGTGTTTAACAGCACAGAGTGTAAAGAACTGGGAAACTACACATCAGTCATGTCAAAGTTTTTCAGCGACACACAGCCTCTTCAGAAGATAAGACTGACTAATCATTAAATCTCCGCGCTCCATATGTGGTGATCGTATCGTCGTCATCCGTGAGAAACATGTCACTGGATTCAAACAGGTTGCCCATATCGCAATGAGCTGGGCGCGTCTTGTGAGGTGTGGGACCTTATCGACGTCACAGCCAAACAAAGGTATATGTGGCTGACACTTTCGCTAAACATTTCAACGATTTGATTGACCTACTCACCGTGAATGTATGTTACACGCTAACATATACCATCGATACCATCGTTCTCGATCAGTTTATAATAGAAACACACATCGGAAACTTGAAACTGATCAGTGCTACTTTTTATACACGTCAAGTTGTCGTTTATGGATTAATACCTGTTGGATTGTGAACTCAAAACTATTCTACTAACACATCTAAGATACATTGTAGATAAAAGTATGAACGATTATTTGCGTTATTCGTGTAAAAATATAGTAAATATATGTATATAATATCGTACTTTATTCACGCCAAGCAAACTCCTATTTTCATGTTTCAACATAACCACCATATTGTCGGCGGGGTTAACGTCAATCATGGGACCCTCTAGCAAGAATATTTGTCAAAGGCCCTCTAGCAGCAATATGCTACATCAATATTAGCCAGCAGTAGCATTGTTAGGTATCCTGTAGTGCGCCATCACCCGTCACCTATTTCTGTATCAGCACATCGTTTCGTCAAGCCAGTGGCAGACTTAGTCCCAAAATAAATTCTGGCATCATCATAGTTGTGACATTTTGGATTACAACATAGGGCCAATGCCCTCACAATTTCGTCACCAGGTAAATACAACTGAGGGGAAGGGGACGTGAGAAAGGCACCTGATGCATTACAATATGATCTCACTCCTCGGTGGGGTGTAAAGCCCCACACACTACTAACGTTACATTATATATCCTAGATAATGGACTAAGGAACCAAAGGTATTCTCAGTTATGTTGTGACAAGCTTGTTTGTATTCAAAGAAACAATAATGAAATAGCCGGATAGAAAAATTCAAATAAATCATAAGTCATTTGTTTACTAAATGTATTGGCAGTTTGACTTATGACAGTTCCTTTAAAAATGTCCTTTGGTAAATTTGACAAAGGAGCTTATTTTTTAAACATAAAAAACAAGATGGTTGTGAAGACGAATTACTTGCGACTAATTTTACATAAATAAAATTATAAATTAGAATATTCAATTTATGAACACAAGAGCCACTATCTTCAACGTTAATGAATGACTCAATTAAAACCAACGAGAAACAAACAATGGTCTATAAAAGACGCGAGGGGTAGCTTTGATAGTTTAGTAAGGCTAAATTGATAGTCTCAACTTATTTCAAGGCTTGAATTAAATTATTCTTATTCTTAAAACATCTTGGCACCAAGATCATTTTAATCGTCTGATTGAATACCAAACTAACATCGTTATTTCAAAAATATCGTTACAGTCTTGATCGTTTAACTTATTTCCAGCCTGGGTAGGTTTTCACTCAAGCTATAAACTATTTTCCACTACCGACTTACTAGGCCTGTCATAGCTTCATATGTCTTACACGCTAACTTGAGGACAGACACAACATCCAGTCCCCAGCCGTTAATTCATCACAAGGTGTCGGGTTACTGATGATGTAGCTAAGTACCTATATTTGGTTTTTTTCTGCAGAGGCCAGATAAATTTAAGATTAAATAGAAACCAATGTCTAAAACTGTTTTCCTGTCGCCAGTCAAATTATTCGTACACAGGTTACTTGAAGTAACGAGAGTCATATTCAAAAATATTCATTAATAATTTATCACCAGTTTGAAGTAAATCTAAATAGTGTGATTGCGTCTAATAATATGAAACAAATGTATACGCCTTTGACAGCTTGTGTAGAAATGTTAGTTTCATATAATTCCGAGAACAAGCCCGTATCCAGAAATCTCTTCAACTCAAGACTAAACAGAGGGGGGATGAATCTGACCTGCACGGAGACGAAAATACGTCAACATTTCGTACAAAAATATATTGAATTAGACTCGTTCTTGAATTCACTAATAATTGATATACTTTTATGAATTTTAATAGAAAATATATTAATTTTACAATTTTTTTTATAAAATCAATACATTTTTTATTAAAAGTCATAAAAATTATATCAATTATTACTGAAGCAAGCCTGATTTAACTGTAATTTATTTTAAAGAAACTTTGAGACATTTTTATCTCCGTGTGTGGAGTAATTCCTGAGTATAACCGACTTAGTCTGCAGATCAAGAGCTGATAAACGGGATAACCATAAACTGACCACATGGCGGGAGGCTTTAAACTATCAGAAAATAACGAAACACATTTTAAGGAAATAATGGAATAAATACACACTCTTGGAACTAGAAATATAGTTCTCACTATTGTTTTTTTTATCTTTTTACAAAAATCAATAATTTTTGTTTAGATGTCAGCCCCCAAAGGCCCCCCTGATACGTGGTTGTTCGTGAAGTAATCAACCTATAAATACGTCGAGTCCCCGCCCCACTAGTGTACCTGTGTGGGTTGTCCTGACTAAACAACGGGGAGACGGGGCCCTACTACCAATAATACATTGTTTGTATGAGCTATTTGTACAAAGAATACAGGAACTTAGCATTAAAACTCATTACGAAACCATCGTATCTAGTTTAGGTTCACTCTGACCTCTACGCATCGTAAGTTAGGTTATTCTAGTAGGGATGAGGAAAGTATACATTAAAGAAAATGTACCCTCATTTGCATGAAAGGAGAGCGAATAAGAAGCCCAACCTCCCAACAATGTTGTATTGGTAAGAATTTAACAATGAAAGTCACAGTTTATGTGGCAAACTCCGGACTGAATGAGAATGTTAGTTGGTACCTTATGAATCTCGCTGAGAAAGAAAGAACTGATGTCAGTTGGCGTCAGCTGAATCTACTACACTAATAAACATATTGCAATGAAATGGGACACGGCTCATCACGGGATTAACAGACAGTGTG
>CABFOV010010624.1:0-15727 GCA_902141375.1 Timema poppense
GGATTATACTAAGTTTTAATATATTTCAAGGCCCTAATGACCTCAATGTGTCGATGGGCCTCAAAACCTTAATAATAATAATCATCATCATTATCAACTGTTTCCCGCCTCTGTCGGGCCAGTTTTGTAAAATGCCTCCATATTATTCTATCCTTCCACCACTCGTCCTCATTTAATTTCTTCCAGTCTTCTCCTCTCACTGAACACTTTCTGTTATCTGCTACTCCTTACTATTTCTTGGTCTCCCCTGTGGTCTTTTTCCTACATACTTCATTTATGCTATCTGCTCCTCCTTACTATTTCTTGGCCTCCCCTGCGGTCTTTTTCCTACATATGTCATACTACAAAATAAATTAAACATATTACTAGCACTAAAGAATTTCTCATGGTAACAAGTAATAAGGTAATTTAAGTACAAAATGAGATAGTGTTCTCTTGATTAAGTGGCACTTGTCAGGAATATTATAGTTATTACCAGTAGAGGGTACTGAAAATTATTTTTTCTGTGATTTTTTTAAATCTATAATACCAGATAAAATGTTTTAAGAAGTACTTGGATCTGATGGGCGGGGAGAAATAAAGGGAGAAGGAAAGAGACTCTTAGACTTGTGCACAATAAATGGACTGAAGGTTGGTAACATTTGGTTTAAGAAGAGCAAGTATACACATAAGAAAACACGCTACAGCATTAATAGTGAGCAAAAATTCCTAAGTGATCATTTCCTATTAGGTATGGAAGCAAAGGCGTGTACATTGAGCATTCAGGTTCTGCCAAGATTTTCTTTGGGTGGAGACCATAGTCTCCTAGTCGCCAACATGAAAGGCTGGAGGATCGGGAACCAGATAGAGAAGCAGGAAAATAGGACAAGGCTATGAAAGCTCAGCCAAGTGGAGGAGCGAATAAACTTTCAAGCAAGAGTAAAAGGAGCACTACTAATGTACGAGATAAAAGAAGAACAGGAGTTGCAAAGTTTCAAAAAATGCATAGTGGAAGCAGCAGAGAATATATGCAGAAGAATGAGTGAAAAGAGAAGATGGAAGGAAACTCCATGGTGGAATAAAAAGGTAAAGGAAGCAGTAAATGCTAAGAACAAAGCCTTAGAGAACACGAGAGACTGAAGATAAATATAGGGCGGAAAATAGAAATGCAAAGAAGATAGTAAGAGAAGGGAGATAAATGGCGAAAAGAATGGACAAAAGTGCTACAGACTTGTGTGGAAGAGAGCAGGATCGTATACTCAAGTGAGCCAAAGGAGAAGGGAAAATAGGAAAGAGTTTAGAATGATGGATGAAAAAGGAAGGATAATGGAGAGGGATGAGGAGGTAAAGAAGCTGTGGAAATCGTATTTTGAGAGATTGTTAAATCTTGAGTGGAAAGGTTGGTACGGGAGGAAGAAGGAAAATGAGAAGGAAATTAATGATGGGATGGAGGAGGAGGTAGCAGACAGAACCTGGAAGGAGGTAGAAGAAGCCTTGAAAAGGATGAGGAAGGGTAAGGCACGCGGCGGGGACGTCCTCACAGTTGAAATGATAACGGCAAAGGAGAAATGGGTCTACAATGGTGGAATAGAATATTAAATGCAGTGTGGAGGGAGAAAAGAATGCCAGGGGATTGGACAGATGGTATTATATTAACAATATTCAAGGAAGGAGATAGAAAGATGTGCGAAAATTATAGAGGCATAACAATGATTCATCACTGAGCAAAAACGTATGAAAATATTCGGGAAAGAGAATCAGGAAATGCATAAAGGGAAGATGGAGAGAGTAGCAATATGGGTTAAGATAAAAGAGTTTGACGATAGATTTAATATTTAGAATTAGACAGCTGATGGAAAAGAGATATGAGTTTGGTAAGGATCTGGCACTAGAATTAATGGATGTAGAAAAGGCATATGATAGTGTGGATAGGAAGAAAGTCTGGAAAGTAATGGAGGAGACTGGAGTAGGAATAGGAGTGACTAGGAGAGTAAGGAATATGTATGATAATAATGTGAGTTGTTTAAAGACAGGGAAAGGGTGGACAAAGTGGTTCTATTTAAAAAAAAATTGAGTCAAGCAAGGGTGTACCCTCTCACTATTACTATTTGTATTGGTGAATGAAATGATCATGAATAGAGTGGCAGGAAAACTGGGTGAGTAGAAAATAAAAGCAACAATGTTTGCTGATGACTTGGTGGTATGGAGGGAAAAGGAAGAGGAAGTTCAGGAACAGCTGCAGGAATGGAAAGAGAGTGTAATAAAATTTAACATGGTGAAAAGTGAAGAGATGGTGATGACAAGGCAGAGAACAAGACCAAGAAAGGGGAGAGAACTGGATGGAGTAGGTTTAAAAGAAGCAAAGAGTGGTATCTTGGTGGTGGGATTGAGGCAAAAGAGGATATTAGAGAAGATATTGGGAGATAAGGGCACCAGGGAGAGGTTTTCTACAGGTGTGTAAGAGACCTACTATTGAAAAGAGAAGTGCCCCTGAAGTGTAAGGAAGTGTTGTATAGGGCATACTTCATACACAGTTACGCATGAAGCAAAAACTTGGACTTTGGATATAAGAGGAACAAGGAAGGTGGAGGCTATGGGAATAAAGTTTTTGAGCAGCATGCTTGCTGTTGCCAGAAGAGAAAGGAATAGGAATGAAGATGTATGGTCAAGATTCGAGGTACAGCCATACAGGGCACAGCGTACATGAGGGGTTTGAGGAACGTAATGAGTATGGAAGGGTAGAGGATTCCAAGAAGATAAATGGATGTGAAATGTGTAGAGAGGAGACTCAAATGGAGCCCAAGGAAGAGGTGGGAGGCAGATAGCAGCAAGTGAGCAAGTGAGAGGAGGATAGTGGAAGAGAGTGCAGAGGGAAGAATGATGGAAGGACAGACATAGTGTCTACCTGACTATAATTTTGAAATTCCAGTATATTTTTTTTAAGAAATCCAGTATATATGAAAGGTACTCAGTGACAAACAATTCCTATTTCAAAATCATAAAATGATAGAAAGTTTGGGTAGGTCTAGGTCTATCATAGTTAAACAATTTTACATCAAGAAACAAGATAATTGATGCATATATTCAAGTATATACTAAGGATGGGACCCTATAACCTACAAGAAATATTCATAGATTCAAGACTCAAATCATAATCATTTTTTTAAATAGGTACTAAGTTTGAGGTTTTTAAAGGTATTAAAAAGTTAAATAATTTCTTGTGGTTAAAACCAAAATAATGATAGGAAAACCTAGCAACCAAACCCCAGATCAATAATTTACCATTTAATGTAAACAAAATAAGAAGTGAAGGAAAAAATCCTAGTAATTAGGAAAGTTAAACACTTATGCTTACAATATTTTCTAAAGTTCAAATTTTAACTAGGGATTTTATGGCAAAATGAAGTTTCAGATTTGGAAAAAGGTGGATCCGACCTATCTTTAATACACACACACATATTACATTTTTTGAATGACCTATACCATCGTCAACCTCGGTGGTCTTGGGGTAAAGTGCTCTCTTCAGGACCCGATGTTTGTGGGTTCATACCCAAGAGAGGATAAAGGCTTTTTCTTGAGCAAGAAAAAATCATAGCTCAACATCCTTCGGAGGAGAAGTAAAGCCTTCGGTTCTATGTGGCATGTAAAAAAACCCTGGAAGGTATGTGGAAATACATCCCCTCGCAAAATTGGTAGGTCATTTCACCTCACTCATAGAACATTAGAGGTACAATTAATCAGCCTTGGTGGCGCAACTTCAAAGAATGATTACAGCCAGGGAGTTAACTCTACCACAAAAACTAACTATTATCCCCACGACCCCTTGACAGTCGATACTTTCCACGAGTTATATTTTTGATTATGAATTGGTTTGATAAATGTAGAGTAATAAAGATACAGAATCTTCAATGAAAAATAGTCAACACCCATTATGTTGATAAAAATTACTTGCAAATAAAGATAATCACAGTTACCTAATATTATTAAAAACTAAGATGATAAAACTCAAAAACAAATTTTTTTTAGAATGTAGACAAAAGATAAAATTCATTCAACCACAAAACTTTTTCAATTTTTGTATTTCATATTCTAACACTTCTCTTTCTTCCTTTGCTTTCTGCAAAACTGTTCATCTTTTTACTTTTATTTTCTTATTTCTTCAGATGCTGATTTCTTTTTTGACTTCAGTCTACTTCAATCTTTTTCTTCTTTTCAAGCGCTTCTTTCCTCATTCTTGATACATTCCTCACAGCATGACTCATCTTTTTTGAAATTGTCATCATGCAGTAATTGCATCATAAGTTACACGTTGAGCAATAAGGCTGTCCTCATGTAGGTTTTCAACCAGACATTATTTATTCACAGAAAAGCTTCGCTCAACGGCTGCATTGCTATGAAAGAAAACAATATTATTTTTTTTATTGAAATATTGTAATTCCTGGGGTGCATTTACTCTAGAAAAAATATTCATGAATAACTTATCAAGCTGTTTACCACTTGAAGTGAATTTTTTACTGTAGTCAATAACTTCTTGCTTTGATACAAAGTCCAAGTAGTCTATTTTTACAAAATCAGCTTGCACTCTAGATAGTTGTTTCTTGTCTAGTAGGACTACTAATGCAGAAGTTATCCTATAGGTCCTAACAGATGGATTAGAGCATGACTGCGGGAGAGAGACAACTAGCACCCTTGACATTTTTGTAGGAGAGAGGATACTTATGTAAAAGTTTGTTGCAGATAACAACTAGGAATTTTTGACAATCTCCTCTGAACTGTGTACTGATCGCCTCTTTTGTAAGGTAACCAGTAACACTTATTGAGCTTAGTGAAAAGTTTTTATATATATATATATATATATATTCCCTCCTTACTCAACTTAGCCAAGACTGAAAGAGAGCGTAAGTAACTAATTAATCAAAACAAAAGGAGGTTAAGAGGGTTACACAAAACACGTGGTTTCCCACAGAGATCTCTAAATCAAAATCCCGTTACAAAAAGGACTTTAGTATTTACTAAGAGACAAAAAAATTAAACACAATTTATAAGGATAATTTAAGGCAAAGGAGAACAGACTTACATTTACTACATTACCGATTTGTTAAAAGGATTTATAAAAGATGTCTCCAGTAGAGGACCAGAGAAACAAAAATAATATTAATAAAGACCAAGAAAATAGTCTTCAACCATCATACCTAATCTCCTGTTTGATTATATTTTAAATTGCGTGGTCTATAGGATGCCGACAGATACAAAACCATAACAACTGAAGTATCTTGACATCTTTAATTCCCTTCAAAGCTGCTGATACTGCAAACCCAATATCTACAGTAGGGAGTGGTTTCATGTTGGATTGTTTCTTTAAATCAACGGCTAACAATTTTTTGGAAGTATTTGCTGAATTCATTACATCACATTTTACAAGTTCTTTTCATCAAGTGCTCAAGAAGTTTATTTAGACCTGCAAATATAAATGGCAATAGAGGTTTATTGCTCTGATATTCGGTGAGAAATTGCTCCAACTCAAGTGAAACTGACAGCATGAATCCCAACTTTAATGTCAGAAGTTCATCCTTTACAAAACTGCTTAATGTTTGAAAATTATCATATTTTGGAGGATAAAAATACTGTTTTAAATATGGCAGCATTGACATTGCTCTCTCTAACACCCTTGAGTTTTCTACCCAAATAATAGAACAAAACTCCATCGGGAAAAGAGATGATTCTCTTATTCTTTGATATTCTGCACGTCTTGTTGCAAAATGTTTAAATAAATAATATAGTGAGTGCAAAAACTGTTTAATAGTCCAACTAGAGTTAGCATGTGCTGTTTTGTAAGCACCATGGACAATGTGTAAAGAACAAGTTCCAAATTCCAGTAACTCAGGATCTTGTGGAGAATCTTCCTTCAAGTCATTTTTGAGATCACATTTGGTCCATCCATGGAAACTTGAAGCATTTTTTTTAAAGATCCAAGACCTCGTCTTTTAGTGCAGATATAAAGTTTATTAATATATCTTGAGCAAGATCCAAGCCCTTGTCTTCTAGTGCAGATATAAAGGTCATTAATAGATATTGAGCTGTTGCTGTGACCTAAAAAGCAAGATGTTAAATATCTTGTATGAATTTCATTTTCACTCCAGAAGCGAACAACAATATCCATCTGGGTCTTCTGAGCCACAGTATTTATGCTCTCATCAAATGATACAATAAAATGAGCATTGCTTAACCATATTCGCAAGCTCGGTTTTGAAAAAAGGACCTAGTCCATACACGATGACATATCCAAGTTTATCTTTATGCATTTGAAATGTGTGCGCAATATCACTATCGGAAAACATTACTTTAAAAGGATCACTAAAAGCAGAAAAACTTTTAGAAGAAGAATATGTCATTACTTAATTAATAGCCCACAATATTTCACCACGAGAAACTTCATCGTTAACACTAAAATGTACATCTTCATGTAGGCCTACAGATGACAATGCATTTTTGACTGTAGGGACCAAGTCCAATTTTTTTTTTTTTTCTCCCACTAGCAGCTTTCACTCTGTCAACATGCTTCTTTTCCTTGGCATGAGATTGTATTGAAGATATTCCCATGTTACTTATATCAAAGCTAGTTTTACACAAAGAACGATGGCCGTTACTTTTATCCCAATCCACTTTTTGTAACCACAGCCAATCCTTAAACATTGTACTGTCCAACATCATCTTTAAAAGAGGTTTTTCCTCTGAGTTTAATCATTTCTTCCTAAACACAAAGGTCACAAGATAAACAAGTGGGATCTGCCGAATACTCACACCAGGCCAAGCTTAGGAACAGTAGTTTTTCTTATGGGTGGATAGAGGGGGGGAGGAGGGAGAGAGGGGTGGATGAAGTGAAGAGAACAACAAAACTGTACTGTGCCATTGGAATGTCAAGGTCAGGCAGGTAAACCAATAGTTTGAAGTGGTATTTGAATTTGAGCAGTTACTAGTAACTCATCACTCATAATGGTTACTGCTGGAAAAAAGTTTTGGGGGTTGGTAAGGGGGAGGTTGGCTGCTAGAGTAGTCAAAACAGTTACTTGTTTCTTTCTCTAGTATGTAAGGGGGAGGGGGCAGGGAGGGGTTAGTGTAGAGACTGAGAATAGAAAGGTCAGTAAGTGAGGCAAATATCCCCACTGCAAGGTCATATACAAGGTCAACTAATTTTGTGGCAAACAAGATAGACCAGAGGGGGAGTAATTGGAGGGGTGGTCAAAATAACTATCGGTAGCCCAAATAATATTGGGGTTCTCAAAATTTGTAATCCAACATTTCACTCAATGTAAAAAGACTGAATATTTTTCCAGTATCTGATTCAAAATTCCAGTATTTCCAGTATCAAAAATAAAATCAAGTATATTTCCAGTATTGGCTGACACCTTGGACATAGGGAGATGGAGGCATTCTAATAATGGACCCGGCCAAAGGCTGGAAACAGTTCATGATGATGATGAGGAATACAAGGAATATTGCCCATCATGAATTTGATCTAATTTCTTGCCAATAATTTTGTTTTAGTTTCTACACATTAAATGTATGGATTACGTTAGGTAATTTTAAGTATTTTAAAATAACTAAATATTTAAGTCTTAATTCTGTTATTGCTACATGAATAAGTTTGATGTTGGAGAAGGTGTATGAAAAACTTGAATGTGAATAATTAAAGAAGCTAATCATATATATGTTATTTTTATTTACAGCAACAGTCTATGAAAGAATGGTCCATTGTGATTTTTTCTCAGACTTTCCAGACAATCAACTGTTTCCTACAATTCATGATGCAGTAGCATACTCCCAACAATCACTTAAGTCTTAACATACTCCACATCTTTATGTACTTAAGTGAAGGACTATTACTATTTGACTCAATCTTTACTTTCAGAAATGTACTTATTCGTAGTTACAAATAAAAAATTGTGATATTAATGAAGAGAGAAAATATTTAGTATGGCCGTACAAATAAACATATTCCTAAAAATAACACAAACTTATTTTTATATACTTTGTAAATATTGTACAGTTTGGCTTAAGAAGATAAAACGGTAGACTACATGATTGAAGTTCACCCTAATTTATTCCTGAGCAGTGCCTGGAAGAAATTTAAAATTAGTTAGCTGGTTTGTCTTACTAGCCAGATTTTGAAATTTTTGACACTAGGGATGGGTGTTTAGTGCAAAATGTACTTCTCTAGGTTAAACTTTTATTAAAATCATATGCTGATATTTGTAAATTCATTTTTACTAGACTTACTTAAATTAAATGATAATGTACATTAGCAATATGTTCTTTATTTGATTGTAATAAATATATTTATTGTTTTAAGCAAATTTGTAATGTATATAACTTTTTAATTATTTATAAAATATATTTGTTAGCAATACCTAAAAATATGAATCCTACTTGAAATTAATGCCTTTCCCTGCTCTAATCATATTTGTGGCTCACAGTATTAAACAGGTTTTAAATCTTATTATTAGTAACAAACCGTAAACAAAATTTAAGAATAGCTACAAAAAATATCAAAACATAGGGGGGCCTGGTGGTCTAGGGGTAAGGTGTAAGCCTTCTTTGGTAAGGGTCTGGGGTTCAAATCTCAGTCCCAGCACAGATCTATCTGATTACCGCCTCTTGCAAAGTGTGTGCTTTCACGCTTTGTGAATGTGTAGAATGCCAGGCCTCCACCATAGTTCAGAGCCCACGTCAAAATGTAGGTCACCTCTGCTTTTCACCATCCTCATTCTCAGTATCATCCTATCATTTGGGGTTAGTGAATTTCAACTTAATGGTGTCCCCACCTCAGAAATGAATTCCTCCATAAGCCAGGAGAGCGGAGGTAAGAAAAGGTTGAATGGCCAAGATCTAAAGCACATTCAAAACTAACTGTAGTGCGGCAGACACCACCCTTTTTCAACTAAATTTATAGCCGAACATAATTCATAATGCAAATAACACACGCACAAAAATACATGTTATTAGAAAAAATAGTGAGTTTAAAATTTAAAATATTTTTTAATTTCTCATATAAAATAACACAAATGGTACATATGCAAAGTTAGTCCAAAACCAGTTTAAACAATTGAAACCATTTTCACCAAACCAAAAGTCAATGTTAATAGATAAATAAAAAATACTGCTTTATTTACGATCTTAACAAGACCAAAATAAATACACAAGGAAATATTTAACTACTCACCACCATTTTGGAGCTTAAGTACATTTTTAAAATATATATTTATTCTGTGTTTATTCAGGCAACAAAGCTGGGTAGACCCATATCAAGATATTTACAAAGGAAATAGGAAGTATTGGCATGGTATTAGTGATAGTTCCAAGTAATAAAGTACTTTGAAAATGAGCCAGCAAAGAAAGAGGAATGAGAGGGTGGGATTAGAAAAGGGGGGGGGGCTTTCATTCACCAACTTCTCTAGAACAACATACCTGGAGATAAGCAAAAACTTGATTTTTGTCAGAAAAGGGACAGATAAGATATTAGTCAAGAACTTTTCAGCTGGGATAAAAAAAAGTGGCGGGCAGAAGCCAAAGGCTCGGCGGGAACCATGGCACCCATGGGCATAGGGTTGGGGACCCCTGATCTAGAGCATTAGTACCACCCTAGTATCAAATAGTTTGGTAGTATTTAGTCCAAAACCATTGGGATCTGACAAATTCTAGACTATAAAATTTGACTCCTAATAATCTTTTATATAGGTATCCCGTATGCTTAGGCCATAAAATTGCAATTTCACTCTACCTACTTATTGCTTTGTCATACACGGTAGAATAAAGCTTAAAACAGGAAATAATAAACCACATTTCACAACTCTTAGTCTCTTGAAAGACATAATCAAGGGCCAAAATAAGTCCAGAATACAAGCCAAAACAAGAATGTATAACAAAAGCACTTGGCTGTAGATGTAAATAACTTTGGTGCCTTTGTACTGCTAATATCATTGTCCTGGTGGCCACCCCTTAAACTAATGGCAGCATTTTCAAAACATGCCAGACCACAGGATACCCGACTAAAGAGTTTCAACTGCATTATGAAACAGGATTGAGCAGTAGTTTAGTAGTATGAAGCAGGGAAGGGAAAAAATAAGCAGTAATTTTAAAAGTAGATATGTAGCAGGAATGAGTAGACACCGAAATTTCTTGAGACATGATTTTACAAACTTTTACTCGGCACATTAAAATTACTATTATAACATATTTAAAGACCTTTGTATCATTTTTGAAGTAATAATACATTTGCGAAATAAAATATTTTCACGAAATTGACCATTTTGCCTTTTAAATGAGAATTAGGTTCACTATTGTTGATTTAAATGGTAATTAACACTTAACAACATTGTCGTTGTTTACCTTTATCCTGAAACAGCCTGAAAATAAAGAGTACCAAATGTGCCAATACTAAAAGATATTTAAAAAAAAAAAAAAATCCTTAAACCAAAGACTACTAGTAATAGAAGTGTTTGAACTAGCTACTTTCAGAGCCATTTTATCTCCAAAGACAAAATATTTAAAGAAAAAGAAGTTGACACCGTAGTTTAAGCTGTATTGAGCTCCTTTAATCTTTATTGTCCTTAGATCTACCATCTTACTTCACTACCAAGTAATATAATTTTCGAGTGTGGATATTAAATGCTGTTATATGGAAAAATATTTTATATTATAAAAGGTGAATGAAAATTAAAAATCCAAGTTTTACGTATTTTTATTCAAGAGATGGCTTTAACATAATTTGATAAAGCTAAAAAATAAATTGTGTAGATCGTGTGAAACATCTGTGTGGACTGGTTTAGAAATTTGGAAATAATGATTTCCTTGTACTTTGGTGATTGACGTGCATATGGGGTGATAAAAATCTATAAGCTTTTTGGTCTCGTTACAAGCTATACAAGCTATACAAGCTAGGTTGTTGTCGACAGTGTATGCATATAATATAGGGTCTATATTGTGTTTAATATATAAAAGTTAAAGAGATTATTAACTAGTTTGTAATAAGTAGACCTTCATTATGAAAATTGTAATTAAATAGTAATAAAATATCATAAGGATGGTTCTTTAAATCAATGTTATTTAAATACCTGTGTTAATAGTAGGCCAGGAATAGTCTAAAACATAAAACCTTATGGCTGTATTTGTCTTTTCATAGCAATATTTATTAAAGTTGATTCGTTATCATTTTCAGACTTCTCTCCCCCCTCCCACCCGCTCTCTACCCCAAAAACTATTTTTCTCGACTTTTTATATTAAAATAAAAGTATATTAAATTAACTACAATAACTTTATTTGTTACAAATCGTGGTCTAACCCTTTATTTAGTGATTTTTTTCTTTTGTAATGAAATACAACTTATTATTTAATGAAATCCAATTGTTTTATTTACCACACAAATCAAGATTTTTGTTTACCACACATCTAGCCTTTTATTTACAGACTTTTTAAAACCAAAATACCACTTTATTTAATCTAATCTAATAGTTTAAGCTATCACAAATCTGTGCCTCTAGGAATGAGCAGTAATTGTAATAGCATATAGCAGAAACAAGCAGGAATGGATAGTAATTATTACAATATGTATCAAGAATGAACGAAATATTCAGTAGTCACACTAAGAACAAGCAGGAATAAATAATAATCATAAAATGTAGCAGGAACAAACAAGAATGAGCAGTAAGCCAAATGGGATTAATCAAAAACAAGGCGAAATTAGCAGTAAAAAAAGTTACTAAGCAGGAATTAAGTAAGTAGTATGAAACAGGAATGAACAGTAAACGCTATAGCATTAAGAAGAAACCATCTGGAATTAGTAGTAATTTTAACATTATAAAAAAGGAATTAAAAAAAATTTTAACGAGAAATTGCCACTTTCTGCCAATTTTTTTTTCTTTTTTTACATTTTGGAAAATTTTAATTGGACCACAAATAGTAATAAATAATCTCTCCCTAAGAATATGAGATAATTGAGATGGTAACAGCCTAAATTACCTGCTTCGATGGTTGCATGGTTTAAGGTTTCACTCTCTTTTTAAGAATAGACTGCCGATGAAAGAGAGATCGAAGTTTGAATCCCAGTCAGGTGTACTGAGAGTGGATTTTCCAAAATGGCTTTTCCCTATCCCTTCACTAAAATGTGGGTACAATTCCTCTGAATCCAACATTCCTCATCTCTAACTTTGCATCCATTACTGTTTCCAGCCTGTGGGCTAGGTCGGGTTTTTTGGTTCAAGCCATATATTTTCTACTACCCGCTTGCTAGGCCTGTAGTAGCTTCATATGCCTTATAATTTAACTTAAGACTCGGTTAAGCACAACATCTAGTCCCAAGCCGTTAATTCATCACTGTAAAAGGGTAGACCCACATTTGACCAATGATAAATTTTTTGATCATGCCAGGAATCGAACCCGGAACATCTAGCTCAGTAGACAGACATGCTAGAGACTGAGCTAAAATGTATTATCTCCATAACTAATTAGCTCAATTAGTACATATGCAAATAACCTGAATAGGTAGTGAGTTGCGATAATAAAATAAGTCTAAATTTATATTTTTGGCCTTTTGTTGATTCTAGGACATTTTACCCAGGGTTAGACCAAAAGTATTATACTTTTCTGTCCAATAAAATATCTTACAGACATTAGCTATTGTTCTCATTGAAATCATCTAAAAGGTAAAAACACGTGGGCCTTTGCCCATGGTTTCACTTTAGATGGGGGCCTTTTAGGAGAGGAAAAACTATAAACCAAAACTCTGAAAGAATAAATATTTCTGAACAATCAGACAGTAAGAAAGAATTTAAGTGTTGAATAGAAAAATTTAGCTGGAATTGAATAAGCAGAAATATTCTGTATATAATCGAAGCCTGCGGCCGAATAAAGGTCTATGTTACATTTAAACACATGTTGAGTTTTTGGTGGAAAAGGGGTCTACATAAAGTCCTCTTCCCGCCCAATAAGGTAGTTGTATTATTTTCCTTGAGTTGGCAGCAAAAACCAGTGTTTGTCTTCAGAGCGAAGCTTGTATTTGCTCTGGAATAAAGGTATATGTACAGTAGTCACGTTGTGTGCCCTGGGCAGGCTATGTCATATTTTCAAATGAGTTTTATTTATTTGTACATGAAAAAAGTTTAGTACTTTGTGGTACTGTATTGCTTTCATTAAATCGCGAAAGTGTGAATATCCCTATTGCTTCCCAGTGATTAAACAAAATGAGAAAATATTAGCTGTTTCAGACTCTGAAAATTAATATTTTGGTAGTCTCTATTATTTTATTTGAATTTATTTAAATTTAAAAAATTTACAATGTTGTATTATTATTATTATTTATTCTTGCTGTTGAAATATTTAGTTTCGTGACAAAACAATATATTGCATTAGTGTAACATATATTTCATTTTCTGATGTTAAAATAAAACCATACCATAGTATTTTGTTAAAGAATATTTAGAATGTGAAAGAAAGGCATGACATTGTCTTCACCCTGGCCTCATTCATTCGTGCAAACCCAGAACCGTGAATGTGCCTATTTATTTATTTTTATCAAAGGACAATATTTTCAGGTGAAATAATATTGTACTAAATGGTTTTCCTAGTACTGTGGAAAAGGGGTCTATGTAACCTGCTTGGATGCTACAGATGATTATTACTCTCATAAATTTTAAAATATATTTTCTCAAAACTTACCAATTGTAACATAGACCCTTATTCGGTCGCATGCTTCAATTGTTGCCTTTGAATATGAGTGTGGATATTTGATCATTTGAAATATTACAGTTGGACATGGGAATCAAACCCATTTATAAATGTCATTTTTCAAATTTACGAATATGATAATGAATAAGACTACATCCTTAACTAAATGATAATTTCCATCTTCCAAGCTTCGCTAGTCATATACGATTAATGCTTTGCTTACCTCCACGCTATTTGCTTTCATTTACATCACTTAATTGTACAAACAGCAGCATAATGCAGACACCCCTAGTCGCCACTGGCTGTGGTATAAGTGAGAGTACACTATTAGCTGATGATTTACACACATTCATAACAAAATCTGAATCAAACTATGATTGAAGAATGACTAAATACAGGATGATTCCTAGATAGCTCAGTGGTAGAGAAATGACACCCTAGGCCAAGGGTCCTGAGTTTGATTCCCATAGCCAGCTGTCATTTTTCAAATTCATGAATATTTTCATTTTTATGAACAACATAAATCCGACACCTTAGCTAAGTCGGTAGTGTGTGTCTCTACTCAACTAAAAGTCCTGAGCTCAATTCCCATCATCGCCGAAAAATTTATTACTGGTGAAATGTGGATTTACCCTTTCACAGTGATGAATTAAATGCCGGGGACTGAATGTTGTGCCTGTCCTGGTCTCAAGTTAGATTATAAGGCATATGAAGCTATGACTGGCCTAGCAAGCCTGTAGTGGAAAATATTTGGCTTGAATAAAAAAGTGACCCAGGCCACAGGCTGAGAACATTAATGGATGTAGAGTAAAATAAACAACTAAAGTCTAATTATTTATGCTTCATTACAGAAGCTTTAAATTTTAAATAAAAAGTTCAACTTTTTTTACGTGACAATGTATATATTCTTGAAAAAATATATTTTGGCATAGAACTGATAATTTAATTAAAAGTGATATTTTTATGATAAAAATTAATGTACTTAGATGAAATAAAATCTGTGTGTCTAGAAAAATAAAAATACTTTTTTGAAATAATACATTAGATCAATTTTTAATATTTTAACAAACTTTTAAAAATAATATGAAAAATAAGCATAAAAATTAAACCTAATATTCTCCACATATTACTACCCATCTGGCTATAATTATTTATAAACACTAATGAGGATATGAGAAAGGTATAATTTAGAGTAAATGTGCCTGCGTTTATATGGAAAGAAAGTGGGAAACATTTGATTAAAAACCTCTCTTATCATATTCCGCTGGGATTTGAATCATAAACTCCTCTAACTGGTACAGCATACTAGATGAGCTTGACATTTAGTAAATGTAAGCATTGATTTGGATCAAATTCGACAATTTAATCACTTGTTAAATATACAGTAATAAAACCATGAAAATATTGTTCACTATAAGCAATTTTGTAAAACAATGCTAGCATTGTTGGAAATGTGAATTAATATATTGACGCTTATATTAAATTTTATAACAGGTACTGACAAACTATTGACAAATTGATATAATGGTACCAACTAATGAAAAACAAAATTGTCAAACATCAATTTAAAGAAAATTCCTATCTCTAAAATTCAAGTTATTGCTAATCATAGCCGGTCCTTGCATGGACCCGGTATAGTTAGGAGTTAGTGCGCTCTTGCACACGATACCCCTGCCATACTGCCTCAGGAGAAGGGGATTCGCGCGCTGCGCCAACAACCCCCCCCCCACCTCAATCTGATGGACGGCCGAGGGGGATAAAAGCGGCTGGCCCCCAACTCAGATTATCAGTACCAGTAGCAATACCGGGCCAGTACGACCGTTCCTAGTTTGTAGTGGCCTCGCCCACAGTAAGGTATCAGTAAAAAGCATAACACCGGGTATGAGTTATCAGTCTCGAATTCTCCCTTCATCGCTCTCCCCGTCCTCTTCTTGCCTCACCGTGCCATTCTGAGTGCCGAGGTCTCTCCTCCCCCTCCCTGCCTCACCGCGCCATTCTGAGTGCCGAGGTCTCCTCTCTCGGCCTCACC
>CABFOV010010626.1:0-15712 GCA_902141375.1 Timema poppense
CCATTACACATTAGCGTAAGTGCGTATAACCCGAACGGGTAGTAAGACGCGGTGCTAATAATAATAATAATAATAACAAGAAAAACGTTCACCAACATTTTATTGAAAATGAAAGAAAATCTATTGTTTAATATCATTTGTGAGTAAGAACTAGAATAGAAAAAAGAAAATTGAGTTGTATTGTAGCCAATATGAATCGTAGCTCACCATCTATGTATTTTTTATCTCCAGACAACAAACCCTTAAACTATAATTTGTGATGGGAGAGAAAGCAGCAGCTACAATCTGTAACTCGCCAACTAGCGAACTATTGTACTACCATCTGTTGGTAGAGAACAAGTGAACTATAAATAAATGCGTGTAGGTCGAATAATAGAGGACTATTGAGAGGTATATAGTAACTGTTCATTACATTTAACAACATTTATATAAACAATTATATAAAGGAAATAATAGGCCAACTTCCCATCTCCACCCGGATGAGCAAGCAGTACTTGCGTCTACTGAGGTAAGGGTACCAAACTCGATTCTGACACCCACTTATTATTATTATTATCACCGCGTCTTACTACCCGTTCGGTTTATACGCACTTAGGCTAATGTGTAATGGTAGGGTGATTGTTAGATGAAATGAAGGACCTACTGTTTAACGTGGAATCCGAACCACGGTGGAGGCATGGCATTCCTCACACCCACAAGATGTCTTGTCAGAGGTGAAGGAAGGGTTTGGTTTTGGTAATCAGATAAATCTTGGCCGGGACCGAGGACTGAACCCCAGCCGCCAGCATAGAAATCTGACACCCTACCCCTAGACCGCTAGGTCACCTCACACACACATATTGAAGTCCAAGCAATGCTCCATCCTCCTATCATCAACTACAACGCAAGCCTAATTGAAAAGGAATGCATGTGATTGTCGTTGTTGGGCTGTTAGTTTGTCGGGTATGGCTGGGAAAGGGAGGGTAAAGAGGTAAGTGAAGTAAGTATTTTTATTTTGGATTTTGTAATAAGCTTTCACATTAATCTGGTTTCGAATTATTTATTCATTTGATATATTTAACCCGATCAGTAGCTTTCCCAAACAAAATTATATGATAAGCCCAACAAACCTACTCCATAATCTTTTTTTAAGCAAGCACCACTTCTTACTACCTGTTCAGGTTATACACATATGTAATAATTAAACTAATGAGCTAGGGATGAAGAAGGTTGAATTTAGAAGAAGTATACCCACATTTTCTTGGAGGGAGAGTGTTATACTATTTTGGTAAAACTACCCTAATTACACCCGATTAGGATTCAAACCCCGATTTCCCTTTTATCGGCAATTTAGTCTAGCCCGATAGTGATGACTTAGACCATACGGCCACTTAAAATCGTCCTATATTGTTAACTTAACACTTAGTTAAAATTTAATAAGCCCTATTCACATTGATAATTAAATAATATCTCAATAATTTCCCTAGTAAGGATATAGTTTATGATAACATTTCACGTCTATTCTTTAAATATGACAACGTTTTGAAATATGCATAATTATTTCAAAAACTGAACATTGCAATGTCATGGTATACCCGGTACTGATTAATTTATACATGGGGAGGTGGTCGTGGTTATCCTAGTAAATATATTATTAGACTACCAGCGGCAGTAGCCACTCTCTTCACATTTCACAACAGTTTAGACGTTAACTAAAATTACCACGCTGAATGCTCACGCGCTAACTTATTATTATTATTATTATTATCTAAAGCTAAGCTCAGAGAGTTAATTAAGGAAATCCCTTATAAATAATTTATCACTAAGGGATTCTGCCTATAATATATAAATTTTACAATAATCTGATTTATTTTTTGCATATTGTTACTGCTTTTAACCATTATATAGTTTGTTGTTATTATTGCTTTTTTTATTATCATTATTAATTACTTTATTTTTGTAACTATTAATCATTATTTAACATTATTTAGCCATTTCTGTTTATCTTATTTTCTCGTGAAAATATATGTATTTGTATGAAACTTGTGTACTTTTCAGTGCTGGCCTGTTATAGATCCTACGACTGTTGGCCAGCACTATAATAAAGGAAATTGAAATTATTATCATCATCATTATTAGTCAACTGCCAACTTATATTTTCAACCTTAGCCTGACAAATGAAACATTTTCCTTGTCATGTAAATAATATGTTGTCACACCCATTTATATAAAAAAGGAGGGGGAGCAAAAATGATGTGTGTAATAGTAGACCTTATTTCTCTCTTAAATACTTACTTAAAAGTATACTTTTTTCTATCTAAAAAATAAACTCTTGGACAATCATCATAGTTTTGTAAAAAAAATATACTGTCACTAATTTAGCAGATTTTCTGGGGAATGTTGCCCCTCAAGTCTCTACTCAAGTGAAGGTTGATGCAATTTATTTTGACCATAGTAGGACTTTTAACTTAGGTATGTCAGACAAGTATTATTCTTAAAATACTGTAATGCTGGCCTATCTCGTTTATAATTATGTCATTTGGGCTAGAAGCTATTTGCATAGTAGATAAATACTTTGCTCTACAAATAAATTCGTCGACTTCATAAACATTTCTAGCACTTTCTGGGTTTCAATTTATGCCCACTTATATTAAAAGTGTTTATCGATGACATTGATAAATATTAATATAGTTATTTACTCTTTGGGTGAATGTCAAACTATTTAAATATATAGTCATATTGTATAGATTAGCAAAATGGCATTATGATATTTTCCAATGATCAATTGAAAATTGAGCTTTTATTAAAAAATTAAAAACCAAAATCCTCGAACTCTACTAGGAAAACCCTCCCTATATTTCTTACTAGTAAATTGATCATTGATAACATCTCGTGCTCTATTTTACTTTACATCAATTACTGTTTCTAGCTCGTGGCGTGGACAGTTCTTGCGCTCTTTATATATTAATTATCTAGCTGTTCTCCTGAACAACAAACTCTGCTTTAAATTTGTTATGTTGATCCGACACTATAGTTCATTCGGTAGCCTGTTTGTCAATTGAACTAATGGTCCCGAATTTGATTCCAAGCGTGGGCCTAAAGTTGATCATTGTGAAATTTAGGTTCACCCTTTTTCATTGATGAATTAACGGCCTGGGGCTGGATGTTGTGTCTGTTCCAGATTTAAGATAGTTTTTAAGTCGTGTGCTGATATAATCAGTCGGTTCAGAAAGTGTACGTTAAATACTTCGAATAAATATTTTTTTTTTAAACTTTCATGTTGACCATAATATAATATATATCACTAATTAAATTACGTAAATTTATTAAATTTACTACCTCTTAATTTAAGAAATTTGACTGCACTTTATGCTTTCAATACACTTCGGTTGTATCCAAACTTAAATATGCTAATGTTGCTTGCAGTTACATTGCCTTAACTGAATATATCAGATTGGAAACCATTCATAGTAGATTTGTTGCTGCTTGCTATCATAAATTATTTCTAAACTGGGCTTATTATGATTACGACAGAATTAAAAACCTTTTAGGACTCCAAGCTTTCTTATCACGCATTATTTATCGTGATGCCCTTTTGTTTTGAATCCAAAATATATTTTTTTCAGTAACTCTTACATTTTTAGACCTCTTAATTGTTACATTTGTGGTTTGATAAATTTGACTTTATCATAAAAGACGAGCCAACTTGAGTTAACTAAGGAACTACCTTTCTTAACTATGGTATTCATTAGTACACATTTTTCATTGAAATATTAACAAGGAAACTTAATTTTTTATTAGGGGACCTACACAGAAGGTTGTTCTGAGAATAATATTAATATTAGGGGACCTACACAGGGGGTAGATCTGAGAATAAAACTATTATCACCGCATTTTACTACCCGTTCATGTTATACGCACATACGCTAATGTATAATTGTAGAGTGACTGTGAGATTAAATGGAGGACCTACAGTTTAGCGTTGGATCCGAACCACGGTGCAGGCCTGGCATTCCACTCATTCACAAGTTTTGATTAATACACGTCTTGTCAGAGGTGAAGGAAGGGTTTGGCAATTAGATAAATTTGTACCGGGACCGAGGATTAAACCTCGGACCCCAGCTTAGAAGCCCGACATCTTACCCCTAGACTGCAGAGTCACCAGATACCTATATTATTATTTAATGAATAATTAGGGTATACTTGTAACAAGTGTTGGTGTTTAATGTGTGTATCTACACCACTCCGCTTAAAAGTTTATTTGAGCTATAGAACTGAAAAGGAGATTACGGATTGTTCAGTAGGTACAGAAGTTAGCGAGTATAAATGAATGACCAGGCCTCAAATATCTGTTCTTTCATAATTTTTCTCTTCTTAAACAATCGCTCCACCAGAATCTCATTTGAAAATACACATTTGTTTAATTTAAAATTGTTTTAAAAAAGGCTTTATTGGGACTCATCGTACGCATCATTGGGTAAGAAGACTGAACGTCAAGTTCCTCAATTCAGATTTTCTGTTTACAACAAGGTCCCCATTCGAATCCCGGGAGGATCTAATGAGTGTATTTTCCTAAACGAGTTATCACTCTTCCTCCAAACAAATATAAGTACATTTTCTCTCAATTCTACCTTCACCATCTTTACACACCCTTTGAATATGAAATACAAGTGTGTATAGACCGGACATGTCTTAAGACATGGGTGGCAGTGGGGAGGGTGGAGATATAGACCTACGCATACATTCCAAAATTAGTGTTTAGGCCAGGGAATATTTCTTTATAACATCTTGGGTCACTCGAATATATAAGCCACCATCTGTATCAACAGTAATTAATTACTAAATTAAGTACACAAGACATTTATATAAACACGAAAGAAGTTATGACTGGAATTCAAACCCCGATCTCCCCATCATCGGAAGTTCAGTCTCTTGCGAGAGTGACGCCTAACCTTTAATGCTTCTACAAATTAAAGGTTCTATATTGTTAGGTTGGGTAATATTGATATAGGTATGTCATTGACAGGATTAAAACTAAAGGCGCAAAAGAATACTAAACCAATTGAAAATACTTCACAATCATTATTTAAATCAGTGTTATCTGTGAATGAGAACAAAATAATACTCATATTTCAAACAAAATACTTTATCAATAAACTTTTCATTTTGGTATTCTTTATATCACCGAGTCTTACTATATGTTCGTTTTACTAACCTTTCTGATATTGAATAGCAAAATAAACAAAACTTTTAATCCTGATGATATAATAGTTTTTTAAATATAACTAAATAATGTTTATTACTTTCTAATACCTTTTTAGTCTATGGTATTGGGAACTTGAGAGTTCATTAATGCGGTTACTAAGGTAAGCCACCTATTCTTATTTTGAGCTAGTCCTATACAGTCCACCTCATTACTCATGAGGATGACATATAAAGATGTACACTTGTTTTGGAGGAGAAATTCCGCTAATTGTTTACTGATGACTTTTTTTTTTCGAAATATTAATGTTTAAAAAAATAATTTTAGTAATTTGGTTCAAATTGGCTAATTGTTCAGCTTTTTGCATTATAAATAGTATATATATATATATATATATATATGTGTGTGTGTGTTTTTTTCTAAAATATATATATATATATGTTTTTTTCTAAAAAATATTCATTTAGTAATACTAGTTAACTAATTTATTAGTTTTGTAACGCTAGATTTTTTTGAAAATCGCTCTAATGATTAGTTTCAAAACTGAAAACCGGGGACTAGTTTGCATTAAAAATATTTATGTATCTTTATTTATCTAAAATAAGTTAATTTTAGGGTTTTTAGCTAAGATGAATGATAATAACATTTTTTTTAATTGATCCTTAAGATTGAATTCAAATTATTAATTTTTCATGATAATATGATAACAAATAATTTTAGGGTAGTTTACAATTCATTTATTTTTGAGAATTTAAATTTTGTTAAATAGCCATATTTGAACAATTTGGTTTAAAATTTATTAATAAAGAGTGTTTCTTGTGAGTAACAAGATGATGTGTTTTTTTGATGAGGAAAACATACCTAAGAGTAGATAGACTAATAAAAACCTATTTTTGAAAATTTTTAAAATTATATTTGATGCTATAATACCTAAACGATATGAAAATTTTGTGCGATTGTGTCGTACCATTTAATTACTATATTATCTCATGTAGGCCTATTTATTTTAATTTCATTGTTATGTTTATTTTATTTTAATTGCTTACCTGTTGCTAAAAATTTAATGGAAGTTACATTGGTGAAATGTTTGAATAACACATTTAATTTCATGTGACCCACTTCGGTGGCCGCTTGGTCTAACACGCTACTCTCGCAGTAGACTAGACTGACGATAACAGCGAGATCAAGGTTAGTATCTCGGTTGAGTGTACTGAATGGTTTTTCCAAAATGTTTTCCCACTCTTCCTCCTCACAAATGCGGGAACACTTCCTATAAATATAACCTTCATAAACCCTAAAGCTATGAGCGTAATTAGTACATAAGTGTATAGCTCGTAAGACACAGTGCTAAAAGAAATAATTTCATATCGAATTATTTATGTCTGCCATTCATGTTTTTTTACACAATATATAGTGTGTATGTTATATGTGTGTATGTAGTTTAATATTTCACAAAAATATTTATTTGTATCTTTTAAAATATATTTCTGTTCATGCAATGTGTATTCCAAATAGCTTTTCATATTACTTAGTAAATTTTCTAAGGGTTTATTGGATAATGTATCTTTTTTTTCTGGGTGCTGCTTTTAACATTATTTAATGTAAAATATTTTATATATACTCTATATACTCTCTGTATACTTTGTGATCATCTCTAAAACCATCTTCACAACACAAGCTTGTATTTGTTTAGCTAATATAAAATTCGCATATGTAAATTTATTAAGGTTCACTAGTTTAATTTGTAAACCCGTTTGTATATTTTTCTATTATTGTGCCTCAAAAGCTTTACAAGTCAAATGGAAAAAGATAAATATGTAAGATCCACTTTTTTTTAAGTTTGGGACCACATAGAACGTTGAGCTATCATAATCTTGAGGCCAAAAATTTCCATGATTACCATAATTTCTATAGCCTATGAGAAAGTGAAAAGACTAATATTTTTAATCAATATTATTCTAAATTAAAGTAGAGTAAAAGTAAATAGTTTAAAAACGAAAATAGGTCTGTATTCAATTATATAGATTTACTATTACTAGCTAATGTTTATCCATATTTTTGGGTTCGGATTATACGCTAATTTGTTTTTGAATACAATAATAATATGAGCTATTTATTTGATGTGAACAGTTAGTAAGACGAGGTGCTTAGAAAATATGAAAACATTTTCAATTAATGAGTTAAAAAATTCATATTCAATTATGTGCGCACCACGCGCAAAGAATACATTATTAAATTTGATTTGAATCAATAAGTATTTTCCGGCTCCTACTGTCAATTTTAGGCCTCAACCTAAACTACAGTACCTACTACCTTTCAAAAGGGGTGGGGGTTGAGCTAAGCAAAGATAGAGGAAAGGAACAATTAGAGCACTGGTCTCACAGCCCACCTCTCGTGCGTGCGCATGCATACAAACACACACACACACTCACATCTCAGCCCATGAACGTTTAAAAATTACAAGATGCTTGTGGATTTATGTTTGACTATTCTAGCGCCTTAAAGACCGATGCTTAAATGGTACGCCTACCACTCTCAGACAAATACATTGATACCTATTTATGATTCAAAATGGTGGTAACATAATTTTAAAGCTTCACAATATTGAAATAAATGGTTTGTCTCGTCACTTCTAAAACGATCGTGGCAACGCTGTAAATGGAAAACCCTTTTAAATTGCAAAACGGTACAAGGAGTTCCAGGTATTCCTAAATGTAGCGTTACACTAAGGTTACCAAACAATTTCAAATTTTAATTTTATAAATAAGCTTTTAAAGCTTGTTATTAAACTAATATATTATAAATAAACAGCTAAAACAAGGAGAAAATTATTATCTAGCCTTATGATCTCTTCTTTTTCCAACATTAATACTTATATCCATATTGATCTTGTTAGAGTAGTTCTTCATTTAAAAATAAAATAAAAATAATAATAAAAAAAACTAAAAACAAATTATAATCCAAGAAAATTGAAGTAATAATAGTTCTTTATATAGTAAAATTCAATTTTGAATATTTAACTTAATAAAGTCATTATACGCCAAATAGTGTGAGGCTGAAAATGTGGAAGTTTTCAATATTAGTTTAATTTTTATTATTAGTATAAGTTATACAGAGTCTTTGTTATAGATAATATAAATCCCTTTTCATTGTTGAAAACCGATATCAAATCCATAGTACGGTTTTGTCACAATATCCTATTTTGTAATACCATGTTTTATCGGTGAACGAGTGTTGGCCGGCCCCTTAAGGGTGTGTTAAAACATAGCAAAACACCTTGAGAAACGACCATAAAACATATAAACATTAAGGTTGAAAAAATCCATTAAACCGTTTAGGCATACATGAGACAGACAAAACTGTAGGACTCAATTTTTGTTTTGGGGTATATGACGTTAAGCTGATTATTATTATTATTATTATTATTATTATTATTATTATTATTATTATTATTATTATTATTATTATTGGCACCGCGTCTTACTACCCTTTCGGGCTATACGCACTTACGCTAATGTGTAATGGTAGGGTGATTGTCAGATGAAATTGAGGACCTACAGTTGAACGTGGAATCCGAGACACGGTGGAGGCCAGGCATTACCCACATTCACAAGCTGTGACTAATACACGTCTTGTCAGAGGTGAAGGAAGGGTTTGGTAATCAGATAAATCTGTGCCGGGACAGAGGATTGAACCCCGGTCGCCAGTACAGAAGTCTGACACCTTACCCCTAGACCACCAGGTCACCTGCATATTATTAATCTCAAAGGCGAATATTTTCACGGTCACAATACTTTCTCATATTAAAATGTAAGTTATAAATTTAGGGCTACTAATTACCAAGATTAAATTGAAACTGAAGCGGGATTTTAATTCATTTATATAATCTCTGTATTTTTCTTAAATATATATACACATACATTTTTTTTGCGTGCTACTAGAACTATAATGTTTTGAAAGGAAAATTAATGAGTTTTTTTATGCTCAAAGTATTTTTTAAATGTATTTATTTTCTTAATATTTAAGGAGAGTTCATGAAAATTATATCAGAAGGATAAGCTCCACTTAAAAATTACAAGTCATTTGATTAAGTGCCTTAGTTTAAAACTCGATGAGAAGTTAAAAATAAAAAATGTTGTTAAAATGATGTCAATGGTGGAAATTTTACAGATTCCTAATGTCACAAGCCTTAAGTACGTAATATAAAATACTGTCTAAATTTTAAGGGTAAAAATAATTGTAATACATTTTTGTTTAAAGGCGTCACATACAGTAGTACACAATAGGCGTTTAATTTTCATGGAATTTTAAGGAAGTAAGCAAATCAGATAAAATGTTAGGGAGATATTCAACATATAAAAGATTTAAGAAAATACTCCTACACTAGTCAAAAGTATTTAAGCCAACAGACTCATTTTTAATTTAAGTCTAGAAATGGTTAAATGAGAAACACTGGCAAAATGAACACCTTAACTCGTGGTGACTTTCATCTCAAGTTGATCCAATTTGATATATTTGGCTAATTTCCATGAATAGTCATTATTTTTTAGGTCTTGATTTTACTTTAAAAATGTAAGTATATCTCACTCTAAACAAGATGCCATTAGTCCAGAAAACGGGTGGGATTAGCTATGAGTGCTGTCTACCTACAATTCAGCTACCATATTGATCAAGTTCAGGGGTCGATAAAAAGCGCGAAATAACCGCATTACAAACCGCGTGACCACGTTGTTGTTCTAATGGCCACAACCTTTGTAAATCTAATCAAATGAGCGATGGTTCATTTTCCGTGGTTACCGGGGTGGGGGGAGGGGGGGAGTGATTGTTTGCAGATTGTCTTCAAGTATGGACCCAAGCAAGCTCAGGCTTCTTGGTGTTGTACAAGGAGTCCTGGGTTAGATTCCCGGCTGGTATCTTGGGTATTTTTCCCGAAGGCAGAATTATCTGGATGGTTGCCAGTGTATGGCTAGTTAGCCTGAAATTAGTCTCAAGACCATTACTATCATTCTCATCTCATTGCAAGTATGACGTGTAGACACCCTCGTGGGTATATCCTGGGCAGAATTCTGTACCATCAGAGTGTCTTAAGAGTCTACACACACGCTCAACTGTACTAGATACTGTGGGGGGTGGAGGGAGGATTGACAATCGTAAGATAAATACGGAGAAATGTGAGCAACGTTGACTACTTTACAGCCATTTCTTTGGGCTTATATTCTTTAAATGGTTCTTAACAGGGTGGCTAAGCTATCTTATATATTCGATAGTCTACGGAAGATCTTTCATTTAAAACTCTAGATTTCATTAATATCCCACCTCATCAAGGCCGTAGTCAGACAATTTCAGGAAAGGTTTGGCGGGAAAATTTACCAATTGACGAAGGCTAGAAAAAATTCTAAATGACAAACAGTTCTAGACGCTATCTGAAGTGTTTATTTATGGCAACATATCCCCTTAGTTTTTACTTGTACCTTAATTTTGATGTTGTTTGAACCATAAATAAAGCCATATATATTTTGTTCGTAAAATCTCGGGGGGGAATTGGGCCCCCAAATCCCCCATACTACGGCCTTGCATCTTAAACTTCACGGTCATTATTTGACCCATTGACTCAGTCAATATTGGTAAATTCCGTCCCATATTTAGAAGGTTGCTTTTTAAATTGCGTCTCTCCCTTAGCCTCCATTAGATCAAGGATAATGAAAAGTAAATAAAATGTAATAATGAAAACCATTTCGTTACATTTCAATTATTGATTTAACATGACAACATTTTAGTAAGACGCTAGTACAGAGGTAAAACCTACAAATATTAATAGTTCAAATAACGTAGTGGAAAATGATTCTTCGTATTAGTTTATATTTGTTTATAACTGATTCTACGTCATATTATAACTTCGTTTTTATGAACTTCACTTGAAAAAAATCTAACATAACATAGATAATTTATTAAATTTAAAGATCTAAAACTTCTACAAAATATTACCATTTATCATTCTCTAGATTATGTAATGTTACGCAAGTAAAAATTTGCATTTATTTTAATGACACAGAAAAAATATTGACAAAACAAGTCTAATCACTTTGAGATTATTTGTATCTATGATGTTGTCATAAGTTTAATATATTGTGCACGAATTGTTTTTAAATTGTTTTTAATATAATGGCAACAAACATATTTTTAACTCCTTGCTTTTTTTATCCATTTTGTTCGTCTAATTAAAATTATTTACTAGCTTTATGTCATATTGTGATTATAAGTGTTACTTTTTCAAACCTGTTTTACAATAGTTCATTTTTCCTTGTATTGTTTTGGACATTGTGGCCGCTAACCCTTCTCACATTTGTACCCAATAATAATAGTTATTGAAGGCGGTGATATGGAAATGATGTGGCAGTGGTTTATCACACATGAATGCTTCCATTTCTCCGGAGTAATTAATTTATGTACGGTTGAAGGGGATGGCTGGAGGAAAAGAAGAGGAGATGAAGGCCGAATTGAAGAGCGCAATAATTTTTGCCATACCTTTCCCCTAACTCCTGCTTTTCCACCATTCGTTACTGTGCTCAAACACCATCTTATAGTTAGTTGTTTGACAACCTTCCTCCGTGTTCGCAAAATCGGGCGATCTGATTCCCTGAACTACAGACGTGGTCCATAGGATCGCATTATTTAAATCGCGTCACTTAAGAAGTCATTTTTTACAGAGGGGATTTCCAATTTTGAATGCAAACCTTTTTAATTTGATTATTTTCAATGTTAAAAATATATTTTTATAATTATTATAAAACAATCGTAACCTAATTTATTAACTATATTTATGTCTTAGAATACAAGAGATCTTAAAAATCGAATAATATTTCACCTCTAATAACTAGTTTACAATAATGACTCCACATTAACTATCATCAATTATTAACCACCCATCTCAGTGGCAACATGGTCTAAGGCGCTACTCTCACAGTAGCCTAGATTCCAATGACGGTGAAATCGAGGTTAGAATCTCTGTCGGGTGTACAGAGGGTGGTTTTCCCTAAATGGTTTTGCACTATCCCTCCACGTAAATGTGGCTACACTTACATTAAAATGGCCTTCCTTGTCCCTCAAACCATTAACGTATAACCCGAATGGGTAGTAAGACGTGGTGCTTAAACAAACAAGATAATTTTTAGCTATTCTTAAACAAGGATAAATAATATTAAAACTAATATATTAATTCACCATGACATAAAGGTTGCAATAAATAGAATCTTATTTGTTTTTACTATTTTAGGCCAGATTTTTACTCACCCTAATAATGTTAAGAACCTTTAAACTTGCCACGCACCGAATCGGATCAAAATCATAACCCTACGAACGGAAATTAGTTTTGTCCCCACATTGGATCGGGATTCAATTCAAGTCCCTTGGAAATCAGCAACCTAAAAGCTACATCGATGTCAGTGATTTGGTGGTAGTGAGTGATAAGAAGAGCAGCAAATGGTGGTCGTTGTATGCATTTCTGCTGATGCCTATGAAGATGAAGAAGAGGTGGTTTCAAAGATACTTTTGAGTGCACGACGTACAGTAAATGCAACATAAAACTTCCGAGATTCCCTCTCACGCATTTTTTTTAACACAGTCATACTAATATTTGTTAACAATGTCATAAACTATTTTAGGGTACTGTTGAACTAAATTGATTATTTCTTCATCCTAAAACATTTTTTTTAAATAAGCATAGATTGTCGAGTAGCAACAGGAAACGAACATCAACAGTTGTAATTTGAGCTCGAATGTATGGATTATGCAATAGTCCAGTTCTGATGACGCATGTGCATATAATATAGCTTCTAGATCCATCGCAATCCGTCAAAATCTTCTCTCCTGTCAAACCGATTCGTTCCGTTACTATCCGACGCTTACGTTTCCAATCAGATCCGAGCCATTGTGCGGACATACATTAAATGCAGGTAGCCACAAATTTCTGATGCATTCCATTCCAATCATATCCAGTGTGCGACAAGGAAAAGATACCAGGTAAATTTTACTAGACAGGAAATGCTTTTTGTCTATCATCGAAATAAAGTTCAGATTCAGATTTGATCCCTGACTGAGAACTGCAAATATGAGTCTACTTTTATTATGGTTTTCCATTCTTTCCTCCTACTATTGATGATGAACTGTGCGTGCATTGACCCATACTAATCATTTTGATAGGAAAGATTTTTTCTACCAAAAACTGTGTGTACAAGAAGTCTCCTTAAATCTGGATTTCACTATAATATAATTCGATGACAAACCTTTTAAAGTAGAAAAACAGCAATAGTGATGAGTCTTAGTAATAAAACCAATAAGAATTTTAATTTGAAGTTAATTTATTAAATTATTCATATTCATCTTACATTAAAACAAAATCCATTAGTTTAAAATATCCATGGCTAAATATAAAAAATTGTGCGGAAAATATACATTTGCTAGTCAAGTTCTTTCGTGTGTAATTTAAAAAAATTACAAAATAGTTAAATAATATAATTATTCCTAATATTAACAATATTATGTGATAAGGCAGAGTTTTTGACAGACAAGATAACGTGTTTTAAAAATTTCATACAAGCGTGACTGTAATGTTTAGTAAAAGGGGGTGAAAATGGGTAAGGTTCTAGAAATATTACTCTTCCTATATGTATTGAATAGGTTCGTGTAGAAAAAATTCACCAGTACAATAATAAGTTAAGACTTGCACATGTGATTACATGGTCTAATACATCGCTCATACAAAATATACTGGATTGTTGTTGACGTTTGCTATTGGACCCTGCCTGATTCCCGGTTGTTTAATTGTGTGGGGTAGTGCCTAAATGTTTTACAGCTATCCCTCTACACAAATATACGTATATTTTATATAAATGTTGTCTAACTGATCCCAACCCCAATAGATACAATGTGTGAATATTTTGAATGAGCAATAAGACGTTATTTACTTAATTTAAATAAACTTAGTAATAAGACGTTATATACTTAGTTAAAATAAACTAAGTAAAAGACTGCTCTAGCTATTAGTAACAGACTACTTTTAATATGTCTCTCATAGTAACATTTAGTGTCAGGCTATTACAATAAGGTATATTGTTGATACACTGTGTATTTAGATCTTTCATAATTTAACCAACACCTTAGGTGGCTGTATTCTCTAAGGTGACATTGAAAGAAGGTGGCCTGCCAATGACAAGGATATAGGGGCTCGAATCCCGGTTGTGTGTACCAACTTTTCCCAAGTGGTTTTCCACTCTCCCTCCATACAAATACGAGTTTACCTTTCTATACTCAACCTTTTAATCTGAACGGTTAGTAAGACGCCTTAAATAAATGTGTAACCCTTTTACTAGCTATCGTGTGTTCTGAAGTAAGATGCGGACTGTGTATTGTGTTTTACCCATTGTTTTCTATTGATGATAATTGTTAAGGATGCACACTTGAAGTCAAAGTTTATTAAAATATGGTNCTGTGTATTGTGTTTTACCCATTGTTTTCTATTGATGATAATTGTTAAGGATGCACACTTGAAGTCAAAGTTTATTAAAATATGGTGTAATTTCGTATATCATGAGATGGTGCTAACTGGTCTTCTTCATGTAAGTTTGACGGTAGAATGAACTGAACAACATAAACATAAGTAGTGAGTTAACCATAAGATAAAACATTGAGAGCTTATCAAAGTCACAGTCGAATAGAAAAATAAAGCTGCTGTGTATGGAGATGATCAAGAACTGGATCTGAAAAAACAAAGTTGTCACATTAGTAAGACTTTTCTTTTACTCGGGGTGTTAAAATTTAAGGGTTTTTCAAATATATCCTTACGATTATAGCAATGTACTCGTAGAATTCTGACAATAACCTATTATCAAAACGTTCAACATTTAGATTTTATAACAGGTAGTGGCACGATGTAATGACCCCCATTGACTGCATTGATCCAAAAAGAGAACTACGTTCTAAATAATTAAAATGGTAGCGTTCTCTGATCCAGAACAACGTGTGATCATCATATTTTAGAATTACAAGTTTAAATTTCAGAAGCATATTCTGAAGCCTCGTGTAAGCGAGGACTAGTCACATCTGAGTGCCTAGCTTTCGGGAATAATTAACCAGTTCCTCAAATCAGTCGTTCTCATGACAGTATCCTCTAAGTAGAGGAAACTCTGTTTAAAAGTGACATTATCTTAAGTCTTGTTAATAGTTTACAAAAAAATACACATTTGGATACCTTATAACCTGAACGCACAGTCTATTTTAATATTTTAAATAATGTATAATGACAGATTGGACTATTCACGAATCACGATTAAAAATAAATAATAACTTGTTTGTGCTACATCAATCTATAGCCCAGTTTTGTGGTGTTGCGTAAAAATTGGCCATTACTAATGTAACATTGCCCAGGTAACGTCCGAATGTACAAATCATATATCCTTTTGGTGAAGGCCTTTTCCATGTCCCGTTGAGATGAAAAGATGAAGGTGGTGAATATGACGGGGTAAAGCCAATAGA
>CABFOV010010627.1:0-15712 GCA_902141375.1 Timema poppense
GATCACTTCACGAGGTGCGGTGTGGATCAATGTTAAACCTTATGGGAGAAAGTGCGCCAGAACTCTCAATTCAACCACTACTGATAGATCATTTCAAGTGATATGAATTAAACATTCTAAGCAATAGATCGAGTACCTAAGGCATATTGTTTTACATTTTCACACATATTGTAAGAATAACGTCTTAAACCACATGCACATAAGTTATTCGTTATGAATATAATGTACTCTTCAATCTAGTATAATACGTATTTTTAAATGTTTTACTTCATCACAAATGAACTTCAAGTCCAAGGATAAATTATTGTAGATAATATCATTTTAAAAGTGATATTCCCCAAAGATAAATCTGAAGAATGTAGTAACGATAAGCAAAGCCACGACATTTAAATTTATGTGTCACATAATGCTGTATTTGTCAAAATGTTAGCGTGTGTTTAGTTAATTAACTATCAACTAACACAATAATACTAAATTAAATTAATTAACAGTGTTTATTAAGTCCCGTTACGTTTAGTTTAAACTAAGGAGGGAGCGAGGTCTACTGTTCACTAATAGTTTGTTGATTATTATTAATACTAACTGGTAGAGGGGAAAAGCTCAAAGTTTATTGTAACAAGGTAACAAAAATTGATGAATAATTACAGACATTTAAAAAAATATTTAATTCAAAGAAACTAAAATCCTCTATAGTTGAAACAAGGTTATCGAACCTCTTTTAATTTGGCTCTTTTAGCTTGCTCTACAACAAAAACTGACCAACTTATGGGCAAAATATAATGAAAAGTCAGTTTTTGGGACAATAAATACTTTATACTATACCAAAAATTTCTTTTCCGCTTGATGGATTGTACTGAAATTTATATCCCAATGTTTTTTGGGTCGTTGATGAAGAGTGTGGTGTCAGATTAAAATTTGACAGTTGTTAGCTGTCAAACTTGATGTAAACTTGGTATTAAAATATATTCTTTCTGAATAACGAGGTCGTTATTACTTATAATGTTTTGTAAGTCCATGAATATAAATATAATGTCAAAATTAGAGTTTGACAGCTGTCACTGTATTGTCAACTTTAAAAATTGAAGATATATAACACGTGTTTTATAATCAATATGTTTAAGACTTTGTAGCTATGAAATATTAAGAAATATTGTGGGCCCACTTTGATGGTCGCATTGTCTAAGGCGCTACTCGTGGAATAAACTTGACTGCCGATGACGGGGGACCTTGGCTCATATCATGGTCGGGTGTACTGAAGGGGGTTTTTCAAAATGGTTTTATACTCTCTCCAGGCAAATACGGGTCACATGCTGGTAATGCGTGGTGCTAAAAAACTTATCGAGGGTAAGTGAATTATGAATTAGATTTTGAAGATACATAAATACATAGATACGTTGTACATACATACATACATACATACATACATACATACATACATACATACATACATACATACATACATGCATGCATGCATACATACATACATACATACATACATACATACATACATACATANCATACATACATACATACATACATACATACATACATACATACATACATACATACATACATACATACATACATACATACATACAAATATATACATATAAATACATACATACGTACGTACACACATACATACATACATACATAAATACATACATACGTACGTACATACATACATACATCCATAAATACATACATATGTACGTACATACATACATAAATACATACATACATACATATACACACATACACACATACATATACACATACATAAATACATACATACATGCCTACATGCATACATACATACATACATACATACATATATACATACATACATGCCTACATACATACATACATACATACATACATACATATTATTTACATACACACACATACATATATAATCACGCCATTCCCCTTACGGGCTGGACGAGAAACTGTGCATGTAGCTAAAAAAACGACTCCATACTTAATCCATTCTCACTAACCTTATTCACACATCACTATCTGTGCATACTCCCTTCGCTTCAATAACATCCATATATGCACTTTTATTCTTAAAACTCTTAATGTGTCTCACTTACACACACTCGACTACAACATTTAACAACGTCTTACATGGCCTACACCTACCTTTTTATCCACATAATTGTAACTGTGCTTCGTCACTCGATCCACACTTATCCTCTCAACATGCCCAAACTAATGTAAGATGCTTATTTCACATTTACCTATTGAATTCCTTTTCAAACCACATCCCGCTATCACCCATTCATTACTGACTCTGTCCACGCGAATTTATCCACCTACATTTCTTAGATTTTTCATTCCCACCTATTCACATTGCTCTTGTGTTTCACCTGACAATCCCAAGATTCCCATCCATACAAAAGGGTTGTCGTAAACACATTTTTATGAACTACCAACTTTATCTCTTTCAATAATACATTATTTGAAATAGTATTTAGTATATATACGACTAATCTCTGAGCTGCATCTACCCATGCGCCCATTTCCCATCCATCTTTCAATTTTACAGAACATTCTACACAGATACACAAACATATTTATTTGTGCAAACAGTTCTTATTTATACTAAGCTTACAATCATTTCCTGATCCGTCATTCTCAAAACTTATCACCTTAGTTTTGTAGACGTTTATATGAAGATGCATTCTGCTTTCCGCCACATTGAAGCTATTTAATCCATTATGCAAGTCACTTTCATTCTCAGCCATTAATACGGCATAATCTGCATATAACAGCACTTTCACATTCACACTGTCCCTTTGTACAACAACTTCTGCCTTATAAGCATTCCTCATGTACTTGTCTATGAATATATTAAACAAACTTGGAGAAATAGCACAACCTTTACTAACCCCATGTTCAATCTCAAACCAATCGATTAAAGGTCCATCAAACCTAGCGCACGCTTTATTTCCACCATAAACCACCACAATTGCAATTACTAACCGTGTATCCACACTATACTCTCTAAGAACATTCCATAACATTCTCCTATTCACCCGATCGTACGCTTTCTCCAGATAAAATAATGCACAATTAACTCTCCTCCTTAATGTAATACATTTCTCAATAATTTGTTGCAGTGAAAATATATGGTCCATGCATCCCTTACCTGGCATGGAGTAACATTCCAAACCACAAATCTTGTCCGTAGTTTTTTCACGCACCCTCTCAGTTAAAACTCGATTAAAAAACTTTTCCAGGAATACTACAATCTAATTGCCCTATAATTTGTATATTTACTCTTATTGCCTTTATACAAAGGTACGATGACAGCTTTCGTCCAGTCATTAGAAACATTCGAAATCCCAGCAAAACAACTGAACTCACACAATTTGGCAAGTAGTGCCATGTCCCAAACCTTATAATTTCACTTGTGATCCCATCTACGCCTGCAGATTTATCATTTCCTTTAATACTTTCATAGTTTTTAGCACCTCAGCTTCGTAAATTCTTTCACTCAACATTAGATTTTTCATATAATTTTTGCCACTTTCACTACATTTTCGCCAAACAATTACTAAAAATACTTTCTCCTTCACTCTTTTATACGGTTTTAAGACAAGGTTATCCCACCACGCACATTATGAATCCCACAGTTCTTTCCTTGCACTCCTTGTTTTGTCCTCTGTACCCACTCCCAGAACAGCTTCTTATTTCCTTCATATTATTCTGCATTCTTTCTCATTCTTTTAATCTTATCTTCTCTTTACTCTACATTACTACTTTATTTCCATTCGTCCATTTCTCTTTGTACATGTCCCACAACCTCTTATATTCCATTTCACTATTCAGAGCATTCACTCGCATGTTCCTTTATCTTCTCTCACAGCTTCTTTCACCTGTTCATTCCATCATCGATCTCGGTGTCTCTATTAACGGAATCGTTTTCATCAATTATTATAAGATCTGATCCTCCAATAGCATTTTCATCGCCAAAAGTATTTGCCTTTAACTATTAAATCATTCAGTTCCTTAACAATTTTGAATAGAATGTGGTCCATTTTAAACCTGCTTTTTGCTAACTGCGCTTTGTATTAGTGCAATCTCCATCGTAGCCCCAACATATCATGTTCAGGGGCTGCATCTAGAATATTTTCTTAGGGTGGAAAGAACCATTAATTTTATCCTATCCCCAGTCATTAGATTATTTATTCCCAAATCAAATTTGAATCTTATTATAAAACCTGAATAGGCCACTAATTTTGAAGTCTGTGGTAGAGTTCCCAATAAGGTCTTTGTTTAGTCAAATAGTTTTTGAACATTTTAAATCTGTGTTCTGAGTAAGGTGGCATTTTAATGTAAAATATTTGTTCTTTACAATGATGTAGGTCATATTTCTTTCAACTTTTTTTAAACGATTGTTTTTAATTCCCAAAAATGACGTATTTTCTATTGTATAATTTTCTGAAATATTAGCTCTATTATTGACGTATTTCAAATAATTCAAATTCCTTGCAAATACCACCAAAATTTAGGAAATTTCTTAACTTTAATTTAACTTGATTATCATTTTACAAAAAATGAATAGTTTTCAAATGAGTAGTTAACAAAATACTTACTAATTGCCTGTTTTCTCCAAACATTTTAAAAATGAGCTATGTTGATGTATAATATTTTCCTTTTTAAAATCGTTAAATAAAATACAAAATCCAGGATTATGTAGTTTTGATATTACATTTCATAGTACGCTAGATACAATTTCGATAAACGCATTTAACAATAATATTTTCCCCAAAATATTGTGAATTTTTGGTGTTTATCTATTTAAAGTATTTTATTTAAAATTGCTTTTCTGAGGGCTTTAACTATGATGGTTGGATAAAATACCCTCCATTTGAAGCTATAAAACAAGCACTAAAAATAGTTAACACTTCATTTGCTCGGACAATAATGTTAATACAACTTTTCTTTGGGGGGAGCGGGGAGTTATTATTTTTATAAAAAATTACAGTTTTTTTGTTACTTCATTATTAACTGATATAATACACCTTAGCTCAATAGGTAGCGTGTCTGTCTACTAAACTAAGAGTCCCGGGCTTGAACCCCGTATTGGACAAAACATTTATCATTGGTAAAATGTAGGCTTACCCTTTCACATATGGAGCTATGACAGGTCTAGCAAGCCTTTAGTGGAAAATATTTAAATTAAATAAAAAAAAACACCCATGCCACAGAAGGGAAACACTAATGGATGTAAACAAACTATCTTTTCACACCACTAATAAAATATTTCATAGGTTTTATAAAAATACACATAGTGAAAACACATTATTTTTTATCTTAAATTTCTTACAGATACAATTTTTAAAATTATTTATGTCATAGCTTTGTCATTTTTAATCGTATAGTAACGAATAAAAGACAGATTGGAGGGGCTTTGATAGCCTTCAACGTGATCCAAAGAATTTTCAATTAAAAAAAAAAACTTATACTTATGGAAAATTGGGGTAAAAGATGGATATTTTGATAGAGGGAAATAAAGAAGATAATTAAAAAAATGTCATATTTAAAACATTTCGTAGAAAAATAAAAAATAATCGAACTTAACACAATTTTATAAGCTTAATAAAAATATACGTAACATTATTTGAGAAAATCACTAATTTTTAATATATCAACATAAATTAACTTTGCCCCCTTTCTACCCCTTTTAGCAAAAAAAATTGGCTCTTTTAATTTTTATAGACGATTTAGTTTCTTAAAAAGTAATTATTTTTAAACATGTATGCAATTTTTCCTCGGAATATTTTCCTCTATGTTATTGTCTAAGTTAAATCGTGTGGGCTTTGTTGATCTGTCAGGACATCTTTGGCCGTGTGGGTTCGTGATTAACGTTGCACTCGGCTTAAAAGTGAAGTTAAAATGAAATAACTAAAATAATATTAGGAAGCGAGTGACAAAACGAGGTTTATTGGGTTTACCCATTATCCAATAGCCTGTCTGACTGCTAGGCGATCCCTGATAGTCGTAAAACCTAGTTACCTGGGCTCGAGTGGCATCACTGACTGGTACTTGATGAACCCGATCCCTTAGCCTGCGTGTCCCCCTAAGTTACGGTATTCTGTAGTCAGCCACGAGGGGCTCCGAACCTCCCGTTTTAACCGGCCCGCTGGCCTGGTTGTTGCCTAAGGAATGTTGACACCACCTTTAGGATCAGCTTCTTTAGTGTAATTTTGATCGAATCATCAAAACATCCTAGTAACATTCGTTTTGTCATTCGCCACTCACAATATAAAATGTTTACACAAACATGCCTCCCAATTGAGGCCGTGCGTTGACATACAGTTGTCCTGTACTCTACAAACAATAAATAAAATACAAGTTGCCAAGACTTACTCTGGCTTGATTAACATGTCCGCCGAAAATAGGAAGCAGAATCTGCTTGAGTGGCGCAGAAACTCACACATTGTATGTTTACCCATGGTGCATTGCAACGCTAACTTAAAACAGCGGCTTGATTATCAACATATTTTATTTTCTAGTAACCCACCTTGGTGGCGTAGTTAGCTAACGCGCTAGTCTTGTTGAGCTAGATTGCTGAGGACGGAGAGATCGGGGTTCAAATCTCGGTCGGGTGAACTAGGGATGGTTTTTACTAAGTGGTTTTCCACTCTCGCCCACGCAAATGCGGTTCACTTTCTCTAAATTCAGCCTTCCTGATTCCTAATACATTAGCATAATTAGTACTTAGGCGTACAACCCGAACGGGTAGAAAGACGTGGTGCTAAATAAAAAATAAAAATAAACATTCTAATGGGTGAACATATATTTTAGATCACTGTCCCGATGGTTGTTTACAAGTTATAATGCTGTGCCGGGGCACAATCCAATACATCGGTAAACACGTTTTACATTAACGGGTTATTTCAAATCTCTCACGAAAGCCAACGAAGCTGTCTGCTTGATTCTGGCTGTAAAGCGCCTGCGTTGCCAAATGCGCATGCGCACTGATCTGAGATGGTTGGCTCTGAGATATGATTGGCTTTCCTGTGCCGAACATTTCAGGCAGAGTGGACAAAGAAGAGATGAGTTTAACTTCAGGAGAACAGCTCCCACTGATTAAGAGGAAATCTTCTGATTGGCTTAGAGATCGTCACGTGACTACGTTTATGTTCTGCGCTAGATTTCAGGCAAACTTGTTAATCCACAGTAATACATGAGTAAGACCTTTATTTAACCACCAAATAATATCTCTAATATCATTTAGATGACATTGGACTTATCATATTCCCCAAATGCTACGAACTAAAATTGACTTAGGGGTAAGTTTGAACCCCAAACCTCTCCGCACGTTACACAGTTAAATCAGACTGTATTTTCTAAAAATATCCCAGCTCTATACTTTTGGAAGAGCTATATGTCTCTCATTCTTATGTCCCTTGAAATAATAGTTGTTAAAATTATTGAAACGTTGAGATAAAAGCTCTTTGTTTTGAATCCTACTTGGTAAATTTTAAAAAATTTAAAAATTTACGTGTGTTCATACAAATAAACAAAATGTCTTCAATTCGGCAATATTTACCAAAATATTATCAAATGTAGCAGTGACAGCTCGTGTATAGGCACTGCGGAACTGCAGCACCCCCTATTTCCACTTGATATTATCGATAACATTTAATATAGTGAGTCCTTATTTTCTTTATTTCTTTATTTATTTTTGTAGTACAATGTATATTCCTTAAGCTTAATGTCAGTACTTCAGTAGCCATCACACAGTTTATGAAAAATATAGGAAAAAATTGTATGGACCTGTGCGCTTCACAGTGCCAATGACGTGGTGTTTGACTGTTGAGCGCATGCGCACATAGAAAGGGGGGGGGAGGGGGTAAGGCGGGACTGCCAGGTAGAGATAGCACTGTTGTTTTTGAATGTGATAAAGTGTAGAAGAGTGTATAGTTAGATTATTAGTCTGCTTCCAGCTATTTTATTTGATGCATTTTTTTTCGGTTATTTTATTTAACAGAAAGACTAAATGCGCTTGCAATACTTTCAATGGAGAAAAATTTCCTCAATTGTCATTCAGGGATCAAGGAGAAAATTATTGAAATTTTTGCAAAATTAAAACAGGAAGAATTGATCTAATTTTTAAATGAATAGATCAAGCTTGAACTGTAACAATTTAAGTTAAAGTAAGTAAAAAATGTTTTTTTGTTAAGGTTTTATCAAGTTCCTGAATAAATTTTCTTTTTATACATGTTTCTTTCCTTTTACTTAATTTTAAAACAAAGGCTAAACATTTTCTGGAGCAGCACCCCCACTAATTTTAGCTACGAGCCGCCACTGAAATGTAGACTAAATAATTTGTAATAAGAAAACGTTGATCCAATGTAGGCCTATTTAATTTCATATTTAGTAAGCATGAGCCCCCAATATTTGCTTACAATTGATTGATACTGATTTAATTTAAGGACATGACTATAACTGGGATTACAAATTCCCAGTAATCCGCTTTACAGCCTTATGGAAGTTGTTTTTGTGTTATTTCAATCAAGAAAACTTGACATGGTTTTGTTTTCAAGTTAAATTATAACATAGCTATTTTATGGGTGGGTAGCATTTTAATAATCAGGATAGATGTTTTTACACTACATACATATGTCGTATCATCGTACTTGTGTCGTATGAACGTGTTTTGGTTGTTTATTTTTTAATTTATCATATGTACAATACATTCACATATTTGACTGATAAAAAGAGCTTAAAAATAGGCCTACACATATCTTTCAGGGCATAAGGAGGATATATATAAGTTATATATAAATATACTACATAAAAATATATGTATGTGCATACACATATAAATACATTTCAAGTTAAAAGGAGGGTATATATATATATAACTTAAAAATATATGTAGACACACACACACATATATATATATATATATACATTTTGAGGTAAAAGTAGGTTATATATTAATTTAAAATATATGTACAATACATACACATATATACACTGCATACATACATAAATACATAAATATTGTGTATATATATATATATTTAAATGCAAAATAAAGATATATATATATATATATCCTCCTATTACCTTGAATAGTTGCAAGCTTACTTATATGGTTACACTGTGGTGTTTATAATACAAGGCCATAGTGTGCTATCAGTCAATAACACATTTTACAATATTACTGTTTAACAATTTATTTTATGTTTCTAGTTCAATTTGCGGCTCGGTGAGCACAGCCGCTTATAACTGTAAATAGTTCCAGGGTTTGTCCAGTCAACAGCTCCCACTCGTCTTTTGCTAGGAACAAACTAGACGAGATAGCGTCAGTCACTTTGACAAAGTAGTTTAAATGTTGACTGTGTTTTTACCAGAAGTTTATCCTGGAAAAGTTTTGGCTTATCTCAATACACATAACTAAGGTTTGTTCTTTTGGAGTCTGGATGAACTGTGACCAAGTTGAGCTTATCACAGCTGTTTACTCATTTTATAGCTTGTGACAAATCATTGCTATCTCCGAAAACAATTGACATTTCCCTCATAATAATCAAAATCCAACATTGGAGATTTTGAATAATTTATAAGTCCAAATTTACATTTAAGTACTGTCTAATAATTATTGTATATATATATATAAAATTGGATGAGTATTTTCGATGAAGGAGGCCCAAGAATGCAAATTCGGACACATGAAATGGTGACGACAATTTTTAGCGATGTTTTATTTCTGTAACGTGTAGACATAAAAAGTAATTAATTACATAATCGAACAGTTCAAAATCCAACAATAAATACCAAACCAAGGAAAATTCATTCTGGAAAGCTTCAACCTGTTTGTAAAATCTCCAAAAGACGTAAGATAGATGTATATATATATATATATATATTACTATTTTAATATAAAATTAAACATGACAAGTATTTTTAATATGGCAAAATTCAAAATATTGGCTTAACCATGTAGCAATCATAGTACTATTGAACCTCTATCCTAACACGCCATCACCAAATCTATAATTATCTGTGTGTCAAAGTGAAACCAAATTAATACTCCAATGGTTCTACAATTTTCGATATAATAATCTTGCTATCAAATACAATGAATATTTCTAACTCAGCCAAACAGATCGTTTAACACGGTGCACTCAATGGAATAATAATGCTTTCATAAGCGGATGGATATTTTTACAATGGTACGTTTGTATCTCATTGTGTCAGTTCTTGGTCGGATTGAGATCTCAGCCACTTGCGAGTAACCGGTGTTCCATACCACAATAACTTAATACGATATAAATATTTCAAAATAGCGTCTCACATCTTCACGCTTCAAAATAACGTGTTTGGTCTGTTATAGCACTAAATAGCCCGTTTCATTCGCTTTCCCGAGTGCCATTGCCTTTCTGAGCCGCGCATTGCTGTTGCCATGTTCTAACGCGTCATCGTATTAGACTGAGTTCCCGGTGACGAGAAGATCAGGGTTCGAATTCCAGTTGGGTGCAACCTGCCTAGTTTTTCCTTCAAGCGAATGCAGATACATTTACACTAAATTTCTAACCTCCCTCATCCCTATAAATGTCTGGCTACTAAGATCCAGCGAAAAATAACGTCGACTTGGAGACAGGATCTTTGATAAGACAATACTCTATAATCTTCATATTTAGACAAACTATACAAAACTTCACATAGCAGGATTCTAACACGAAAAGTACTATTTTATTAATGTTGATTAAAAACAATTTTTGTTGTGATACTGCAATACAAAACTTACCATGGCTATTGTTCCCTTCCAACCACCTCAATGTGGGAAGTGTCTTTTCACTTTTTATAACAAACAGTTTATTGTTCAAAATAATAACCTATTGCTTTAATAGAAACAAATAGTTTGATTTTATTCACTAACTATATATATATATAGTTTAAGGGTAAGCGTTGATATTTATACAATATCATAATATTTTTAATGTTTTTCTACCAGACTTCCTTATAACTTAATTTACTATGTAGTTACGTGTTTGAGCCATATATATAATTACGGTGAAAATACACTTTTAGGAACAAGAAATAATTTTTAATTGATTTCTCAGTAAAAATAGTTTATACTAAAAATATTTCCTCGATGATGGATATTGACTTACGTGGTCCCATCTTGCAGATCAGCGGTTCTCAAACTGTGGTGCGTACAATTATTATTCCCGGTAGTACTCCGCGAGAAGCCAAACAAAGAGAGTAAAATTAAGTCTGAAAATGATAGGACCTCATCAAATCTTATAAGTATATTAGAACCAAATCCAGCCAAAATTAAAACAGATTTAAATAGTGGCAACATTTTTTCAAGCTCATACAGCAACCACGCAGTATGTTATTATATACTTGCGCACCATTATGAATGTACCAAAATAGTAAATATTCAGAAATATCTTGGTGGTTCTCCAAAATACGGAAAGTGTTGGAGTGGTACGCCATTCACAAAATTTAGGAACCGTGGTTGTAGATGATGAAGGAAATTTGTTGAATTGTTAAATTTTGTTTTTACACTACATTTTTTGGATTTCACTTGTAAATTCATCATGTAAAAGATTTTTATTTTTAATTCAAAATTAAAATATGTTTTATAAATCAAATTTGAACTATAACGATTTAATACACCTAACTATTTTATCTTTGTCACCTAGACCACATACATTTTAGTTATGAGTGTCTCAATATATTTCATTGTATTTTGAAATGTTTGTACCCTTGCACTGTTGTTCATTTTACTGTTCAGGTTTATCTTATAGTGGATGTCCATGCATTTGTCACTGAATCCGGAATTTATCATCTATGTCTTTAAATATTTATGCAATACATTAACACATTTAAGAGTCACCTATTATTTAAGCAGCCCTAAGTTTCCCGATAGTACTCATTCCATAGCGCACCCCACGTGATCCAGCATCAAATCCCAAGTCCTACGAGTCCAGACATATTTCACCGAGAGGTCTCGATGGCCAAGATCGAGTCTCTCGAAATTATTAAGCTAGAATAGCTAGTCAGCGTCCGACAAACAAATAATTTAACTGTGAGAGCTACAGGTCGTGAGGAGAAAAGCTTCATCTTTGCAATCTCCTCAGTTAACTGTTACCAAATCTCCTTGCTCCCGGTTGTGTTGGAGGGTAGGGTGTTGAGGTTAAGAAGGAGCTAACGGCAATCTTGACTAACAAGCGTTGCGAGACTTGTCTTATATTTGAGGGGAAGATTGACCATACAAAATCGAGAAAATGACGCTTTTACCCAATAGTAGCCATGCAGTTGCTTCAGATATATCCAGTGCAAGCTTGTTAGGTATCCAAGAACAACCAAGTAAAGGGGTAAGATAAGGGTTTAAGGGCTGGAGGCCTAGTATTGTAGTAATATTAGTGGAATTAGCAGCTAGTAGTAAGAAAATGTGAGGCCCGGGGCAAAACAATCTGAGGACCCTCATTTGTACGGAAGTTTTTTAGTTTTAGTACTAAGCCATTATAATATAGTAATTCTTATTCGGTACTTATATTACTTAATAATATTTTAAATTAGATAAAGTTGGCTGAGTTAGAAATATTCATTGTATTTGATAGCAAGATGATTATATCGAAAATTGTAGAACCATTGGAGTATTAATTTGGTTTCACTTTGACACACAGATAATTATAGATTTGGTGATGGCGTGTTAGGATAGAGGTTCGATAGTACTATGATTGCTACATGGTTAAGCCAATATTTTGAATTTTGTCATATTAAAAATACTTGTCATGTTTAATTTTATATTAAAATAGTCTTATTTTTTATTTAGTTCATTTTGTAAAGCTTAAAAATGATAGGTAGGCCAATAAAGTGTTTTCACTATTCCAATAGTAAATATTTATATTGTTTGTTCATTTTCTAATAAGAATATTCCCACATATTATTATAAACCTCATTAGTATATTTTTTAAATAATCACCTAACTAAAAAAATTCAAAAAGTATGTAAAGCTTTTAATTTATCTTATTTAGCTATCTTTAAATAAGATTAATTATTGTTGTAATCTATGCAGGCTTAACTATAATGTATATTTTTGGAAAAAATATTTTAAAATAAAAAACAATTATTAATAATAACAATATTTGTGAATGTTAAGAAATCAAAAATAGGACTAAATTAATAGTCAATTTAGTTTTTACATTGGTTAACTACTTATATTTTAACTAAATCCACACACGAATATTTAAATTAAAACAATCTTCAAAATAACCATAATATAATTGCTCTGTGAAAAAAAGCTAAAATGACGTTTAGCATTGATTGGGCTTTACTAAGAAAAAATGATGCATCTTAATAAGAAATACGTATTACTTGAAATAGGTCGTAAGAACTTTGCGTGGGTCTACAAGAAAAATGTAGCAATTATTAAATAATAATTCAACATATGTGATTGTAATTGTGTGAACATGTGTGAACAGAGTCTCTTTACCCTTCCATAAAATTCTCAGATAAACAGTTCTAATAGTTTGAAAATATGAGTGTAATAGTTTGAACCTTGAAAATAAAACAAGATTTGTAGTTGAAACAAACATTTTAGTTCATATTTACTGGCATTATTATATCAGAGTTTATACGCAGACATTCTTTAAAACGCAATTGTTTTTAAATTTAGGAATAGCTCCAAAACAATGATTATAGAGTTATTTCACTACTACCAACATGTTATTAAATTTTATCCAATAAGATTTCAATGAGATTGATGCCATATGCTGAAGAATTAATTGGGGATCATCAGTGTGGATCTAGACGAAATAGATTATCAACGGATCAGATATTTACTACTCGACAAATATTAGGAAAAGGTGGGAATACAACAGGATGGTTCACCAATTATACATAGAATTTAATAAGGTTTATGGTTCAGTTAAAGAAATACACTATATTACATTTTAGTTAAATTTAGGATACCCAGAAAAATTGTCAAACTAATTTGGGGTATGTTTGACTGATACGTCTGGCAGGGTATGGGTTTGATGTAGCTTATCAGACACTTTCGAAATGCATAATAGGTTTAAACAAGGAGATTCACTTTCCCCATTAATTTTTAATCTAGCCTTAAACTATGCTATTAAGATGCGACGATGATTTAGCTTGTTGGTCAATAGTAAGGACTGTGTTGAAATAAACATATACTTTTATTAGATGCTAGTAAAGAAATAGGTTTAGAAGTAAACGCTGAAAAGATTATATAATAACACAAAGAAGACAGATTGAGGACAATAATTTAGAAATTACTGCAGACAGCATAAGATTTGATAGATTTAATGAGTTTAAATACTTAGGAACAATTTTAACTAACAATAACAACATTAGATTGGAAATTAGGAAAATAATACACTCGGGAAATGTATTATATTACTCGGTAAGTATGCTGTTGACATCTCGCCTGCTTTTCTGGATCATAAGACTCAGAATATAAAAATCAATAAATCTACCGGTTGCTCTCTATGGGTGTGAAACGTGGTCTCTTACCTTAAATGGAAAACAATATTTTTGGGGCTCTAAAACAAGGTGTTTAGGAATATATTTGGCCCAAAAAGGGGTTAGGCTACTCGAGTTAGGAGAAAGTTACATAATGATGCGATACATATACTGTACTCACCCCGAGATATTGTTAGAATAATCAAGTCTCGTGGATTACGGTGGGCAGAACTTGCAGTGCGAATTGAAGATTCTAGAACTATTTAAATGGTACTTACTGACTGGAAAGCTCAATAGTAAGAGACCATTAGGAAGACTTACACGCAGATAAGGTGGACTGGATAGAACTAGCTACAGATAGGGATAGGTGGCGTACTTTGATAAGTGCGGCAATGAGCTTTAAAGTTCTTAATCCCATAGAGTAAGTAAGTATAGAACCAAACAAAAAAAAATTGCATATTATTTTAGTTACTATCTTTTTATTGATCTTTTGCTTTTAGGATTACTATGAAAGAGATATATTAAATTAAACCAATATTTTATTGTTTATTTAACTCCAATTTGTAGGAAGGATAAAATGTCGACGAATCAGGAATGCCAATATTTATATAAATATATCTCACATGTAGTTATAAAGCCCTCCTTTAATTAGTTTAACTCGTTAATCTTTACCTTTCTATGAGTAAAATTAAAGAGTTATTAATATCAGGGATGGAGAAGTGGGGAAAAGACTTATACGGGCTAAAACTGAGTGATGGTTAAGATAAACAGGAGTACGAGTGACAGGAACAATGAGAAGCGGATAGGAGTGTTTGAAATAAGTGGAATGTATAGGAGTGTTGGGAACGAGAGGAGTGTATAGGAGTGTAGGACAGAGTGAGGTGTATATGAATACTGTGACATAGTGAGGTGTATAGGAGTGTTGTGATAGAGTGGAGTATATAGGAGTGTTGTGATAGAGTGGAGTGTATATGAATGTTGTGATATAGTGGAGTGTATAAGAATGCTGTGACAGAGTGAGGTGTATAGGAGTGTTGTGATAGAGTGGAGTGTATATGAATGTTGTGATATAGTGGAGTGTATATGAGTGTTGTGATATAGTGGAGTGTATATGAGTGTTGTGATAGAGTGGAGTGTATATGAATGCTGTGACATAGTGAGGTGTATAGGAGTGTTGTGATAGAGTGGAGTGTATAAGAATGCTGTGACAGAGTGAGGTGTATTGGAGTGTTGTGATAGAGTGGAG
>CABFOV010010628.1:0-15708 GCA_902141375.1 Timema poppense
TTTGTGTATGAATGTGTCCTCAAATAATGCATGGACCATGTAATAATATAACTACGCTTGAGACACAGCCAAACTGTACACATTAGAACCTCGAATATGAACGCAACTATCAAGATCAAAACTATGCTTCGAATTACAATACATTAAAAATACTGAATATTTATAAGGGTTTCAGTACATCGTTAGACATTAAATTAGACGTCATCTACTTTATTGAGACAAACACAGCATGTTGGTGAATTGATGGACTAGTTTGTAATTGAAACGAGAGAAAAGAAAATATTGGTTAGCCCTTTTTTAACCTACGTATCTCGGAAATAAAAATTGTTCGCCTGGTGATGGTGCATTGGTTCCACAGTCAATGTTAGGAAAATAAAGACTTTTTTAGCACCGCGTCTTACTACCCGTTTGAGTTATACACTTAGGTACTAATTACGCTAATGGATTAGGAATTGGGAAGGTTGAATTAGAGGAAGTGAACTCACATTTGCGTGGAGGGAGAGTGGAAAACCATTTAGGAAAAACCACCCCTAGTTTACCTGACCAAGATTTGAACCTCGGTCTCCCCATTCTCGGCAGTCGAGCTCAACATGACTAGCGCGTTAGCTAAAAACGCCACCGAGGCGGGTAAAGACATATTTAAAATAACAACCCAACCATTTTAGTGCTGTAATTTTCTATTGCATATCCTCAACACATTTGGGGATATTGACATATGAGACCTTCTTTTTAAAAATTAGTTTACAGTGAACCACTGAGAAAGTTCCAGCTGAAGTCCAGAATCGTAAATCAGCTGGAGGTTCTCATTATTGGTAGCGACTAAGCAACCACGACAAAATCACCCGTGATTGTCATCGCAAAGCCTTTCAAAGTTTGTTGATTTTGTTTCCAGGTGCGTTTGTGTTTGCCTGGGAGTGATCTCAAGAGGGACTTTGCTTCAGAGACGAGACCACGCGGAACAACACGCTTTGGCCAAGGTGAATAGCCTAGAAGCAAGATTAATTAGATATTCTGCAGAGAGTATTCGTTGATTATGCTCCAACTATGACTGCCGTAGTCTCTGGTTGTATTGTGTAGTGTGTTTTTATTCCCCTGGTTGTGTGATTACTTGCAGACATAAAGAACACAGCCATGTCTCTAGTCCGACACCTTACTTACATAAGTCAGAGTCTTTTCAAAGTAGAATCCACTTGCCCGGTAGGGTCCGGCAGCCAGTATCTAGGGAAGAAACTCCTCTCTCAAGGCTCCTATAACTGATCATGGCTGTGTCCTTCGAGCGTAGACGGGCGTAGCGAGCAATTTAGGGACCGATTACCCCGTGCCTGCTATTGATCCCTGTCATCACCGGTCAGCTAGGGGAGAAAACCCCGCCTTGGTCAGACTCCCATCTCCGGGAGTAGTTGGCTCCTTATTTCGTGTGTGATGGGTGAACAGGTCAGGAGTTAAGACAACATAAGAATCTCTCGTAATCAAAAAGTGTTTTAACCTAGATTACCCTACTGGGAGTCAAAATTCGATCTTAGGAATCACCATAAAAGGTTATTTTTCCCCCAAGTCATCCAGTTACATGAATACAGAAGTTGTGCTGTAGTTAAACTTGATCCTACTGTGGCTACCAAGGTCTCTAGTTGATTTGTGTAATGTGTATTTACTTTAACAACGAGTTTTGACTCTGGTTGTGTGATTACTTGCAGACAGCAGTTGTGTTGGTGTTCAGCATGATCTTACTGTGGCTACCAAGGTCTCTAGTTGTGTTGTGGAGTGTGTCCTTATCTGAGCAAGCCACTGTACCTGGGCTACAATCTTTACCGCCAGCCCTCGCCACCCTTGGTCCTCTAGGAGTGGAGGTAAGAATGTCACTTTTATGAATATATCAGTTGTTTTTAGTGAATGACACCGTTGACCGGGAAAGATTCATAACGCCCAGTTCGGTCGTCTGTGTGTGTAGACTTTTAGTCGACCTGGGGGTACAGAACGTTGCCCAGGGCACACGTCATACACACTTTAAGGTACGGCAGAAGGGAGCGCAAAGGTTTTTGCAGTTTTTATAGAATTGAAATTTTTTTGCAAAAATAAATAAAATATTTCTCCAGTAGAAAAATAGGGCTTAGTTTTTTGCACATGCTAGTATCAACAGATCTAGAATATATGTCAAGAGTGTTCTGGAATTTTGTCAACACCTTTTCTCTTTATTTAAAACGTTTTGAAAAAATTCCAGGGTACCATTGATATACATTCAAAATATTTTGATATGAGAATATGCAGAAAGCTAAGCTCTATGTTGCTACTGTAGAAATATAGGATTTGTTTTGGCAAAACAAATGTAATGCTATAAAAACTGTAAAATTGCTCGCACTCTCTTCTGCCACACCTTAAAATAATGTCATGATTGTGATTTTGAAAGTGTGGAACCGAGCGTGATCATAAACCTAACTTATGCCTAACTAACCAAACTCTGATGACCGTTGGGAAAAATACCCATGGGATCAGATGGGAATTGAAACCCGGACCCTTAGTTCTTATCCAGGTGCAGTGAGAACTATACCACGGACCCGTGCGCCAGCTTGCAGTCATAAAACTTCCATAGTTTGTTGGTAGAGAGTAGGGAACAAACAAAACTGTGTCTGGCCGCAGCAATGTAATAATTACAGTAATAATATGTTGTGTTCATGCAGTTGTCAACAGTGGTCCCGATGTTGGCATGCCTGACTCATGCTCCTCGGATCAGGGTGGCTTTGCTTGGGAAGAGAGCCTCCCTCATCGAGAAGCTGCCTCCTGCCAAGCTTTAGACTAAGCTTTCCACGACTGAGGGTCGCATAAGTTCTTGGAAAAATGTCCGGGGGCGATTAATGAGATTTATAATACCTAATGCCCAAACATTTAAAAAAATCCCCACAGTTATACACACACTTACACCCACACCCATCTATCCACCCATACGTACACTCATACATTACACAAGTATCATTATACTTACAATTTTTGAAACTACATAGAAGTTAACGAGCATTTACGTCAGTTCTAAGAACCTAATTTGTTGCGTGTTTATGATATTTGAAATATTTCTGCAATTTGAGCTGGATGGCCGCACAGAACGTACCCGGGGGCCACAGGTGAACAGCGGGCCACGCGTTGGATACGCCTGCTTTAGACTCTTCCGAGGGACAAGCGGGAGGACGAGATCACCTCATTCACTTCAAGTTCACATCAGTGAAATGTTGTCAAACTTAACAGATCACACGAACTTTGAAGAAATTCAGTTGTAATATGTGTATAGAACAAATCAGATTGGTAAACTAACCATTGACGTAGAATGGTGGAGGTCAGAGGGGGTTTGGAACCCCCTTGAAATGTATCGACTCCTCGTAGTGGGGATCCACATAAAGATACACTTAACTAAGGCGTGTATATTATTAAACATTAAAACTGACCAAACATATTTGCAAGAGCTAAAATAAGTTACAAAACTCAACTACGGCTTGTTTGACTCACATAGAATAGAACAGTTTATAATTTTTACAACGATATTAAATCGGTTATATATTTTTGATAAGTTTACTATCAAACACATTATCGTTATAATTATTACAATTAAGACACATGGACATTTATTAAATTAAACATTTACACACGTTGCATAAATTGATATCACAGATGATTGGTGAATTCGGAATATTTAGTTATTTTAGGCGTTCAGAAAATGATTTATTTGGAACAGGTTCCATTAGTTTATTTAAGTGGATCCATTTAAATTTATTGTGTTCAAGTTAATTATTTGTGTTTCTATCTTTAAATACTATTGTTTGCCAACAAACCACAATGTAGGTCACTGCCTCTTACTACCCGTTCGAGTTATACTCCTATGTACTAATTCCTAAAATGTGCTAGGAATGAGGACAGTTGAATCTAGAGAAAGTGCACCGGCATTTTTATGGAAGGGAAGGAGAAAACCATGAAGGGAAAACCACCCTCAGTGTACCCAACCGAGATAGAACCCCGATTTCCCCGTCATTGTAAGCCAGTCTATTGCAAGAGTAGCGTCTTAGACAATGCGACCACCAAAGCGGGTTACTTTACGTTTGATTGAACTTGCCTTTAAGTGCTTCCAAATTGGCCAAACAAATTCATCAATAATTAATATCAGGTTCACGTGTCAACATGTTTAAGGTTGTCGATGGATAAAGAAATGGCGATAATAAAGTATTTTTTTGTAAATAAATGTTTAATATACTTAGTATAAATTTCAAATTAAAATAACATCCAATAAACAGCATCTTATAATTGCAACAGGAAGTATGTAAACAGTCTTTACAAGGCGTAAACCCCGTAATTTGTACAGCTTGAACATAGGTTATGTCAACATAAATATGGTATTGATACAAAACATTTTTTAGTTTATAACCAAACTAGTTTTAATAAATATGGTAAAGTGCACAATATTAAACAGTGTATAAGAAATTTGTAATTGGATTTAAATAGTAAAATTGTATGGCACGAGTAAAATTTAAGTTTAATTCTATGTACACCTTTTAACATTCACTCATTCAGTATTGTAGATTATTATCAAGAATAAAGATTATTCAACATATTTATGTACAAACAATTTCCATATAACAGCTTTTTTTTTTTCAAAGTTGCAATTAATCTCTCTTTAGTTTGTAAGACAAAAAAGAGAAGCATATTTTTCTCGTAACGTGAATTCTCTCGGACAATCATTCCTCTTTTTTTTAACGTCTACTTTAAATGTTTTAAACAAAAGGAAGGCGGTATTCTGTGAAGGATATATATTTTTTCTAATTGCAGTCTTTTAAATGGCGCATATGGGATGCTGGAATTTGTAGACACTGTTCTTATTCGACTGAAATAATTGTTCTCGCTAGTGCCACCATGCGGAAGACTTGATCTACCGCCCGGAACTTCATTTCAACATTCACAGCGTTGTGACGCATCTGTTGTGTGACCAGATCGCTTGCGTCACACACACACACTACCAGCTCCGGTCTGAGGAGAGGAAGAATGACTCCAAGCAGATCTGAACAATAGAAAATCACCTTAAGTTGATCATTTCCAGTGTAGCATCCACACGTATTACAATAAAACCTCTCATATCTGGACCTTTAATATCGCAAACCCGTCATATCCGAAACGGTGAACCCCAATTTTGTCTGTGTAATTTTTTCAGTAGCTGAACTTCCAAATAAAGGTTTTTGCGTCAGTTGGTAAAAGCTTTGTTTGTTAAGATATATATATATATTTTAACATAACACTTTAAATATTTTCACTTTAACTAAAACTGTATCTATTAAAGTTAAGACTTAGAGAGAAATCTCAGGAATAGCTATAACAAAATGTTTAGATTTTCAATTTAATAAATTAGATAGTTTTTAAGTCTTAACTTTAATTACTACCACTCCTTTCTTTAAACCACTTTAGAATGTTTTATAAAATGTTAAAACTGTATCTGTTAGAAGATTCGAGGTTTATAATTTGGATTCGAAATTCTGAGAAAATTTAAGATTCGGACTCGAGATTTATAGGAGTGGACCCATCTTTATATTTTACACATCTTCAGTGATCTGCGTTTTATTTGTAGGCCTACTTTAATTGATTTAACATTTTAATTAAAATTATTTGCTATCTTGGGTGAGAGGAAGGAGGGGTATGGGGATAGAAATGGCCCACTTTAACACTCCACCCCTCTTTGAATGCTAAAATTGATAACCTAATAATTTCATGTGTTCTACGTACCACTACTCGTCCGAGCTATCCGGATGGTTGCGGTAGGAGGTGGATGGTGACATTTAGAGGAGATGTAACAGCATTTTCATTGAGGAAGAGCGGGAAACCATTCTAGTAAAATAACATATCATCGTTCCCAGTCGGGATTCAAACCCTGGCCTCAACACCGGCAAAGCAGACAACACGAGACTGACGCCTTTGTTTATGTTTCCATAGGTCTGGCTAGCTATGATTGAAAATCTTGATTTACCGGTGTCTGGGGTATACAGTATTATGATAGTTTTACCATCCAAAATGTTACTTTAATCGCAACCTGCATTGGTGGTCACGTGGACTTAAGCGTCAAACTTGTCTGATCTGGTTTGAATATTATGAGAATCCCAAAGTTTGAATCCCGACCAGTTGTACTGAGGATGGTTGTTCATCATTGGGTTCCCCTTCTCCATCAGCACAAATTCGCTTTATTTTTCCCTAAACTACTACCTTTCTTAGTGTTAATAAGTGCGTGTAGTGAGACGTGGTGTGAAAGTAGGTATTTTAAAACCATCACATAATAATTAGAAAGTATTATCTTGATTTGTTTCTCCTAACGAGCCCATCCCACCCCACGGTAATTCCTAATTACGGTTGGTAACACAACTCGAAATATACGACGCATCGTGGTAATGTTTTCTGTATTCTACTTTAGAACAACAGTGAAATTTAACTGGTCTCGTGGTATAGTCGTTATAAAACCCCGGTCGATGAACTAGATGTTCCGGATTCGACTTCTAGTTGGTAGCTTACCGGGGGATTTTTTCTCGAAAAGGAAATAGTTCCCATGGTATCCAGGGTTTGGTTAATTAGTCTCAAGTTAGGTTAAGATCTGCATTGGCTTCCCCCCTCCCCGTCATATTCACTATCATCATCCTCTCAACTCATCGGGACATGGAAAGAGCCTCCAAGGAAAGGATGTACCATTAATACATTCGGGCGTCCCCTGGGCAACGATACGTTAGAACTGGCTGATATTTCCACAAACTGAGTTACAGAGTGATGTAACCCAGACATACCATTATTATTATTATTATTATTATTACTATCATCATCATCATCATTAACAATGGAATTTAGACCAGTAAAATAGTTTTACCACTTAAAAAAATTAAAATATATTTGTTTAAAAACACTACTAAACTAATCCCCATTTTGCTGTTGGAAAGTGAAGAATTCAGAAAACCGCAATTTGATGAGATTTCTGGTCCGATCGTAACATTGTATCTAATTTCCTGGTTAATTGGCCATGAGATGGGACTATAAAGTGACGCTGAATCTTTAAAGTGCATCATATTCCTGATTTCAACCGTATTCCGGACTAAAACCCAACTTACAGTCTGACTAGACGATGACGTTTCCATTAACGACCACGAGCATCTGTTTTACGTTCGTCCTCAAGGTTCTCCTCTGCAGGTATGGGATGAAGAACAGTATAAGTCCACTGGCCCCTATGGTCACGCCCGCCACGTAGAACGCGTAGTCGTACGAGCCCAGCGCGTCGTACAGGAAACCTGGTGGGAACAGTAATCGTATTGTATAGTACTGATATTGTGCACATGGTGAGGTGGCTGAGATATTGACCATCAAATGTCGCGCTTAGGTTAGATACAGGCGTTAGGTGTTTACTGGAATATCACACAGCTATATGATCCTATATATGCTCTTAACCATAGTTTAAAATTTTTGGGAAATATTTTAATAGTGTAATAAGGAACGATTAAGATTATTTGTAATAGAATTCAATTTTTGGTAAAGTTTTGCAATTTGTTTTCATATATGAATCAAATTATAGTGCTTATATTATTATTATTATTATTATTATATTACATCATATATAGTTTTTTATACAAAATTAAATCAAATTGTACATCTTTACCAAAAATTGAATTCTATTACAAATAATCATAGTTTAAAAGTTGAGATTTTCTATTCTGAAAACGAATTAAAATCCACCTAATTGACTGATTATTAAGAACTAAAGGTAAATAGTATAGGAGCATAGAATGGATCTTTGATGATGTAATTTAATAGGAGAGTCACAAAAGAAATTGTTTTTTTTCATTTGTATTTTCCTTCTCCCCTATTTGTTCCACTGTCAGACAGCTCCACCCAGTAACCTTATACACCCACTTGGTTTTCTGCGCTTGAAGAGTTTCTAGCCATCTATTCTAGCACCTTAAGAACACCTATTCTAAAATATTTCACTTCGATTGGTGCAGTGATCGGAAATTATCGGAACTTTAAAGAATATGTTTTGCTATTTATACACCATCTAATGTTAGTTTTATTATTATTATTATTATTATTATTATTATTTAGCACCACGTCTTACTACCCGTTCGGGTTATACGCTTTAAGTACTAATTACACTAAAGGATTATGAATTGGGAAGGTGTAAGTGAACCCGCATTTGCATGGAGGGTGAGTGGAAATTCATTTAGGAAAAACCACCTCCGGTTCACCCGACCGAGATTCGAACCTCGATCTCCCCGTCCTCATCAGTCTAGCTCAACATGACTAGCGCGTTAGCCAACTACGCCACCGAGGAAGGTTAATGTTAGTTGGTTCGTTTGATTCTCCCAAAACACAGGATTGGGGAGGAAGACTAGTGCCGAGATCACGACAAATGTAACATTCACTTAACGTAAGAGTTGTCCAGAGGATAGCTCTCGCGTTACGTGCACCGTGATCCGGTGAGTGAATAACACCGCAGACAACGTTAACGCGGTTATATACTTCTTCATTTGTTGGTTTATGGTGTGCATACAGACGCCTTCATCGGTATTGTTCGGTTGCCCACGTCTCGCGAACATCAAGACGTCGTGAACTATTCTTACTCTCTATTTTGTAGATCAAATACAGGCTTATATTGCAAGTTGTTTTTTAAACCTAATCTGCTCTAAATGCTCTAGCTCCATTTCAGTGAATAATTAGTCTTCAAATTGTCCAAGCTCAATGTCTGTGCTTTTTCTCCAGTTGTTACGTAACGTTACGAAAATCTTGATCACAAACTATGGTTCTTTACGTTACGTTAAGGGAAAGTTAGTTTGCTAGTGATCCCACTGGCCCCTCCCTATTTACATATAATTTGTATTGTGCCTATGCTCTTTTACAGGTGTAAAAGAAAAAGAGATGTCTATTATACATATTATTTCATTCCTCGCTTAAAGAATTTAAAATATTCTATGATCAATGTTTACTAAAATACTTTTTAAAATCATCTGCTGAATATTTTTTTCCTTTCCTTTAATTTTATGATTTTCATTGATAGAAGTGAAGTCAGTTATGTTGTGGTATGGAAAGTGCCATTTTGAGTTTGTTGTTCGCATTTGGACTTTTTTTAATTTGTCAATTCCCAACCATTTTCTGGGGTATACCCTACACTCTGCTTACTTCCAATTCTTTGAGGGCCTCGTTTATTCCCTAAACTTCTTATTATAACAGTATTACTATTAAGTTATATAAGTACACGTTAAGGTGTTTTTTTATCCATCACATTTCTATCGTCTTTATCGTGATGATACTGTCGCTTAAAATGTACTATTACCATCCTGTTTTGATAACGTGGGATGGATGGACACGTGAGAAAGGGCCAGTACTTTTTGCAGTTTTTATGGCAATTTTTTTTTGCCCAAAAATCAACAGCTGCTTCAGTACAAACATAGGATTTAATTTTCTTCGCATGGTGATATTAACAGTTCCTGAATATCTGTCATGAGTTGAGAAACTTTTTAAATTAAGAGAAAAGGTTATAATTAAATTCCAGGACATCCTTGAAAGATATTCAAGAAATTTCAAGGTTACCATATGAAGAAAATTAAATTCTATATTTGTACTGGAGCAATACTTTATTAATTTTGTAAAAAAATAATAATTTTCCATTAAAACTGCAAAAACACTGGCTTTTCTCGCACCTCAAGGGAAACCTTTCCAAGTCCCTTGCACCCCAAGTAACAGCGCCACCCTCGCGTACCTCCGATGGGCGGACCCACGAAGGACGCGATTCCCTGGAAGAGCAGAAGAAGCCCGAAGGCGTTGGTCAGCTTGTCCAGGCCCAGAAGATCCACCAGGATGACAGACGTGAGCCCGACGTACGCGCCTATCGTGAACCCAAACACGGAGGCATAGAAGGCAAACGTCCACACGTCTCTACAAAAGGCACTCATAGCTGTTCCTGGAACGAAATAACATGTTAGAATTATTAGAACTCTCGCTGGTGGGAAGAACTAAGAGGCCGTACGATTATTCTAGTCTCGTCAGTTCTCTGTTTCTTCTTGACGCCGCGTCTTACTACCCGTTCGGGATATATGCTTATGTACTAACTACGTTAATGGTTTTAGGGATGAGGAAGGTTAATTTAGTCAAAGTGTGCCCGCATTTGCGTGAAAGTAGAATGAAAAACCATTTTGGGAACCATCCTCAGTACACCCAACCGAGATTTGAACTTCGATCTCCCTGTCATCGGCAGTCTACTCTACTGTAAGAGTATTGCATTTGAATATGCGGCCACCGAAGTGGGTGTCTCGTCAGTTAACTATTATTATTATTATTATTATTATTATTATTAGCACCGCGTCTTAATACCCATCAGGGTCATACGCACTTACGCTAATGTGTAATGGTAGGGTGATTGTGAGATGAAACGGAGGACCTACAGTTTAACATGGGATACGAACCACGGTGGAGACCTGGCATTATTGCTAGGCCCTTGGCTTGTTCATCTTGTCACTGGACAAGTTCATTTTGATTATGTTTTATTTTAGCTTTTATATTCTTTTCTCACACTTTTCCTTTTTGTGTTTCATCGCATCTTACTAAACAGCCGGGCTATACGCATTTTGGTTGCGATAATTGAGTATGGATGAGAAAGGTATGATTTAGATGAAATGTAACAGTATTTGTATGGAGTGAAAGTGGGAAGTCATTTATGAAAAAACAGTCTCAGTTCACCCGGTGGGGATGTGAGTCCCAACATCCTTGTCGCCGGAAATACAGACTATATGAGCCTGACAGTTAGTCCACGTGTCCACCGATGTTGGTGCTCTATTCCTATTTTCTCCATATCCCCGCTCTCTATTATTAATACTCAATTAAGAATTTTTCTATTTGTCTATCTGTCTGTCCCTCATGAGAAATGCTCTATATCTTCCAGACGCAGAGGGCTAAAATTTTAAAATTAGTAGACCCTATGCACAAACATTTGCACCTTGAAGCTGGGATTTTAAATTTTTTACTAGATTTTTTTTAAATCTTTTAATAACTGGGTCGGGATAAATAAAATGTAGAGATTTTTTTTTCCCCTGTATGTTTGAAGAACAGAAATGCATTGCCCAGGGTAACCACGAAATACATTGCATGGTTACCCCGGGCAACACCAGATACTTCTACTAGTCTAAAATAAAAGAGTGAGACAAGTAAGCTTTAAGGAAATGTAATCGCATTTGCTTGGAGTAATGATGATAAAATAAGCCAGATGGAAAGGTCTGTGGAGAGGAAACATCATTAAGACATCCGGTTGAGGATTGGCTGCCGAGTCACGTGAGCTGGCGCACACCTAACTCTACACATTTCTTGTACTGTTCAAATTTAGTAAGAAATTCCTTTTATAAAACACAAACTTTTATGCTGCCAACATTGATAACGTTTTATCGTATTATTGCTGTTATTTGTTAGGTTTTATAATGTCTATTAAGATTGACAACTGTAGATGGCATGAATTGAAATATTTAAAACATGAACGTTGATCTAGTTAGTTTTCTAGCTGTCAGATAAGGCTCTCCCTATGAAAATTTAACTGTGCATGGCTCTAGTCCTACAAAACATTTCAGTAGCACAGTCACTAATCCTCTTGCATAACTGTCTGATTAAATTTAAATATAAACATTAAATTATGATATTTATGTTTGTTAACTTTGTCCTAGTTAAAGTGATATCTAGGCTGGTTACTAAACTTACAGTTACTACCAACCTACTGTGAACCATTTTAAGGTTGTTATCAATTAACTGTCTCTGCTTTATAAAAAAATCATATTAAAATTGACCCGCCTCGGTGGCTTATTTAGCTAACGTACTAGTTTTGTGTTGAGCTAGACTGCCGAGGAAGGGGAGATCGAGGTTCAAATCTCGTTCGAGCAAACTTGGAGGAGGAGGGAGGGGAGGAGTCCCCTAAATAGTTTAACACTCTCCCTTCACACAAATGCGGGTTCACTTCCTCTAGGTTCAACCTTCCCAATTCCTAACTCATTAGAGTAATTAGTACTTGAGAGTATAGTCCGAACGGGTAGTAAGACATGGTGATAAATATAATATCATATTAAAATTGAATGAACAAAATTGTTCAGTGCTGGTTGCAGCGTATAAATATATAAAAAATTAACCATAACTTAATACTCTTACGAATGGACATTTGGATCACCTTTTAGAAAATACAAACATATTTTTGTGGTTATAATTGATTTTAATATATTATTAATGTTGACTATTTGTAATATCTCCCAAAAAGAGTTGATTACTGCATATCACACTACTTGACGAAAAAATACCTTAAATAAGTTTTATTCACTTTTTCTGTCAGATATATACATCCGTAAAAAAATTGGGGTATATATAGATTGGCTACTCAGTGATATATAGTCCGTTACCTTAGCTCAGTCGGTAGCATGTCTGTCTACTGAAATAAGGGCCCCGGGTTCGATCCCTGGCAGGACCGAAAAATGTATCATTAGTGAAAAGTGAGAAGATTAAAAATGGAATCTAACAGAGAATTTAGAGTTAAGGTTAATTTTAAAAAGGTGTATAATTCATACGAACCCAGTCCACATAGTGTGAGACATGTGTTGTATATCGCCAGTCTGTTGATCCACGGCTTATCTGAAATATAACCCAGGATAATTCGGCCAACAAGGTTGGCAATGCCTATAACAGACAACAGGTAGTTGGCATAGTTTTCGGACACACCCCTCTCCATAGCTTGAGCCTACAACAAACAAAAGGCAAAATATCATTTCAGATGTATAACGCGACTAGTAAAGGATTATAATAACATTTTTCTTTAAATGTTAATCACTGATGCTTAACACATTTTTGGGTCTTTTAAAAAAAAATATTTGCCTGTCCAACAAGGCAATATCGGGAATTTATTTTCAAAGGCAATTAATGAGCGTTCCCTTGGATAGAAAAGGAAAAAACAACCAAACAGTGAAACATAACAATGATAAAAAAATTACCCATTTAACACGACCAAGAATAGAATCGAATGCCGATCTCACAGTTCAGATCTGAGCATTCCAGTTGAGTTTTATATCACTAAAACTAAAGTGAAATGGGAATATTAATGTTTGAGAGCACATCTGTAGGGAATCCCATAACATTTGAAGAGCAAAATGCCCTACAATTCATCGCCACCAAATATCAGCGATTCTCTGAGCTGGTTGGTCATCATCCTAAGTTCAACGCTCCAGAACATGTCTAAGGCCAATAAGTCATGTATCTTAAAACCAGGTTTCTACACTTGACCAATAAAAAAAAAATTGTGTCACGTTCTTCTGATAAGAGCCTTCTCTGAACATCAAAACGTGCGCAATCTGTCATTCTTTATTTACCAACTAAACTAAGTGGTTGTTATTGTTTTTCACCAAAGAAACGCATGCGATTGGTGCTCAAATTGGGCCGATACGGAACATAACGTTAATCCAGCGTTTCCGAAAGCACGGACAACAGTTTTCCTCAGTACAACTTCAGTTAAACAAATCAACGATGGAGAAATGGAATAAACTTGGACTATGAAGACATGTTTTCATTGTGTTGTTCTTAACTTTTTTTTTCCCTTCAGTATTGCACCACATTGGTAGTACTTGCTATCAACTAGCTCAGAATACCCCATTTCAATCACTAAATTAAATATAGTTTTAAGAAAATCCAACAACCTCTGTCCTCATACAGTAGTTCACCTAACTACGATCGTGTTTGAGCCCTGACCCCAGTGAGTGCACTACATTGTCTGTGTGACTGACTAAACCACTATAAATATGTTTACATTGGTAAACTATGGATCTAGAAAGGTTCAATTTTGTTATTGTATTATATTGAAGAATTTTGGGTGACTTGGGTGCAATAGTACCTTCTGTTTCAGTGATGACAGCAACGGGGAAAACTACCTCTCACTCCTCACTACCCCAGTAAGTCTCTTTATTGCCGTCTAGACTTTATCTCTGATGGTGTAACTAATAAGGATCTAACCAAACTTATTGTTGGGTACTACACATAAACACTATATCAAACTCATCGTCATTGTTTTATTTCTTGAATAAATGAGTAAGAGTTGATTTGCTTATTCCTCTAAACAATTCCCAAAAATTTTAACCAACAAATATCTGCTCTTAAAATGGCTTATTATAGTGACCTATAGCTGTAGAATGAAGACCTTGAAATGGAAAAGCATATATAAGTCTATGCTGGTCAGAATGTTAAATTCGGTGAAGAGGATAAATAAAGGAGCCCTGAGGCGAATGAAGTATAGCATAGAGCTGTAAAGTATGGAGACCACGTACTACGATGTAAAGGTATGGCATGTTGAAGCCTATGCTGGTCAGGAAGTTGGACCCGGTGAAGAGGATGAATAAAGGAGCCCTGAGGCGAATGAAGTATAGCATAGAGCTGTAAAGTATGGATACCACGTACTACGATGTAAAGGTATGGCATGTTGAAGCCTATGCTGGTCAGGAAGTTGGACCCGGTGAAGAGTATGAATACAGGATCCTTGAGGAGAGAGAAGTCCAGCATCTCTCTGAGAGTCTCCCTAGTCTCGGCGCAGCACGAAGTACGTTCGCGCTCCACAACCAGCTTCAGAGGCTGGCTCTCCTCCGCTACCTTGTCTTGGGTAAGCCGCGGGGCGGACCTACAACAAAGACACGAACAGTTGACTCCAGATGATCGGCAAGGGAATATCATCAAAATATACTGTAGAGGACGTGATAAATTTAGTACACTATTCAACTTTTGGCAATAAATTAATGAGACAGTTGAAATTTGTGGTCAGTCTTGAAGTAATTTTTTAAATTATTTGTTGTATTTTTACTCATTATTATATTGAAATTATCTATAAACGTAGTCTATCCTACCTTTGAAAAGAGTATAAGGAGGGTGAATTTTAAGTCATTTAATTAGCATTCCCTGGAAGAGTGATGGAAAAATTCACTGTGAAAAAAAATCCTTGAGATTAAAAAGTTCGCTAATCAGTCACTTAATTAAGCCAATTGGTTATTCTATAATGTTATCTAACAAGTGTGCTGACGTATGACACTCATGAGATATGTTCATTCATTCGTTCTAGTATATGCCCAGGAAACTAATTTGAATTAACAACAAAGGAGCTTATACAATAAATTAAAACCTGTTAAATAATTTGGTTATCAGCGTTCTCAAATAATAAATATTCTTTTCATAAATTTTACTAAATTAATTAATTCATTTAATTGTTTAAAAGGAAAACTGGGTCATATATTTTGGCAATGTTATTTTATTCAAAATAGTTTGACTTGAAAAAATACTAGATGAAAATAAGAATATTGACTACGAGGCCTATTATGGCACAAAGTTAGAGCACCCTACTCCGAACCAGGAGATTGAAGTCAATTATAAACCAGCTACTCTAGTGAGAGTTTTCCAAAGTTATATTCTTTCGTTATACTCAATATTATCCAAGGTATACAGTTCCATTGTAATAATACCCCTCCACTCTAAACTTGTAATAAATTATTACAAAAACACGGGGAGGAATAACTAGAACTTATTCATTAAGTTATTCGTATTATTTAGTTTGTCATCAATAACGTGGACTAGATATCCTAGTATATTATTATTATTATTAGCACCGCGTCTTACTAACCGTTCGGGTTATACGCACTTACGCTAATGTGTAATGCTAGGGTGATT
>CABFOV010010629.1:0-15700 GCA_902141375.1 Timema poppense
GTTCTATCCAGTCCACCCCTGACTACACCCTATTTGTATGAGCTAGTTCTATCCAGTCCACCCCTGACTACACCCTATTTGTTTATTGAGCTAGTTCCATCCAGTCCACCTCATTACATTCTAATTCTTTCAGGTCCATTCTAATGTTTTCTTCCCATCTACGATTAGGTCTTCCCATTAGTTTCTTCCCAATAGGTTTGCCAGTGAACAGCCTGAACACTGTTCTAATTTCTTTCATTAACACCGCATGTCCTTCCCACCGTGACCTGTGTGGTTTGATTACCCTAAACATGTCCGGTGATTAGTACAGTGTGTGTAACTCCACGTTATGTAACCCATGCCATTCAATTACATCTTCATACATGTTTTGGACCAAATAATTTCCTGGGTACTTTGTTTCCAAAAACAGTAAATTTCATCTCGTCATGTATGGTAAGACACCACTTTTCATTCCTTGAAAGCAAATGAGATGTCAACAACTAACTGACTGACTGAGTAATAGCATGAATTACCTGACTTTATTCTTCTCCTAATTTACACTCAAATATAGTTATTGCCAGTTTAAATTGTATCCTTATAATTGAACTCATTAACCTTAAAATAATTCTGAAAATTGATAAATAATACCTGGACACGGGAATCGAACTCGGGACCCTTGGATTAGTACGTCAATGTTCTGCCACTGTGCTATCCAGGATTCACCCCGTGCCCATGGCCATTCTTCACTCATATTTTAAGGCAGAGTCTATGATGGCCGTGCGGAAATCGTCGGCTACAAATGTGTGATTTATTAAGATCAGTGGTTATAGCATTTGATACTAAGCCAAAGGTCCCAGGTTCGATTCCCATGCCAAGGTGTCATTTTTAAATTTTCAGAATATGATAGCTAGATGGAGTAATCCTCTCTAAAATAAATATATAGCTTTGGCAATTTGATTCTTAAAATAACTGTCTGTTATTCGTAGTCGTCTTTAATTTATCCTCACTCACTTCGGTGAACACGTGGTCTAACGCGCCACTCTCGCAGTAGACTAGACTGTCGATAACGGGGAGATCGAGCTTCGAATCTCAGTCGGGTGTACTATGGGTGGTTTTACCAAAATGGTTTTACACTATACTTCCAAGCAAATGTGAATACACTTAATCTAAAATATAACATTAGTAATCCCTTCTACCATTAGCGTAATGGCTAGTAAGACGTGGTACTAGAAAAAAGGTCCTCAATCAATGTTATTAGTATTATTACTGTTATTATTATTACTATTATAATTAAACGAGTAGAGCCCATTCATGTTCATGTGAGCACGACGTTTAATAATTCAATAGCTTTCAGTTACCTTACAAAATTTGGACAAAGGAAATTGTAACAGAAATACATCCAAACAAGGTCGTGAAAAGTGGTCTTTGAAATTAACACTGGTTAATTAGCGTCGTGGGAAAAAAAAAATTGAGGCGTGTTTTAAATCAGTAAACACTTAGATCATTCTTAAACAGTGTAAATTAGGAGTCAAGGAACAGTCCAATTAGAACAAAGCCTTCATTTGCACTGTCGCTAAATGTGAGAACCATTTCTCATTAAGATAGCATAGTGAATCATTTGTTGACCGATATGTTATATAACATATAGCTCGTCTTAGCAAACTTATAGCAACACGGGGGAAAGTAGGAAACATGGTCGAGATAAATTTATCCTAGAGTTTTATAACAATAAGCAGATACGCGGGCGGGATAAGATGCTAACCTTGTCTAGACTGGGTATCCAGTTACAGGGAGGTCACGGTTCGATTCCTGGGTGGTGTACCAAGGGCAGGGGTGAACCCGTAAAACTTAACTTATGAGAACCCCCCCACACCCACCCCCTCTCCATTACTCTTTNAATTGTACTTTTATTATCTCTAAGCTAATTGTATAAATATATGGAATGTCTGGATGATTAGTGAAACGTGATCACATTAAGAAAAACATACGGTCCAACTTTCATATAAAGGGACTTTTAGAAACTATAAACACATATTTTGTGGTTGGCATTGATAATATCTATCAAACGTCACATTTGAAGATTACATGGTTTGACGTATGAATATATGAGAGTAATATTAGATACAGTCCTTCTACATCTTCACTCTGATACATTACTAATCTTCTTGGGCATAAACTTTGCTTTAAAACATATATATATATATATATATATATATGATGTGTTTGTTTGGTGACAAAGTTGGCGAATTATTATAAACATAACATAAAATACATAAAGATTCAATTCCATTCCAAACTAAATGGTTCGGCGCACCGCACAGACTTTCTCCCACTTTAATCTTAAAATATGCATTTGCTAAAAGCTCCTAAGATTTGTGAAACGAAATAATTGGTATATACAATGTTGTAGAAATACTAAACCATAGACCCGCCTCGGTGGCTTAGTTGACTAACGCGCTTGTCCTGTTGAGCTTGACTGCTGAGGACGGGGAGATCGAGGTTCGAATCTCGGTCGGGTGAATTGAGGGTGTTTTTCCTAAATGGTTTTCCACTCTCCCTCCACGCAAATGCGGGTTCACTTCCTCTAATCCAACCTTCCCAATTCATAATAAATTAGAGTAATTGGTACATAAAGCGTATAGCCCGAACGGGTAGTAAGACGTGGTGCTTAATATTATTATTACTACACCAAAGGTCATAAATGAAACATTATATATATATTGTTACTTACCTATATGACATTAGGAACACTGCTATAGAAAAAAATTAGTAAGGAGAAATATCTTAGTCCACCAAAGATCATATGAATCAAATTCATTTTAAAGACCTGATTTAAAAAGTATATGATATATGCTTATAGCTCTGAAATTATAGGTTTTTAAAAATATATTCTGAATAAAAAATGTTAATATTTAATAGTACTACAAATTTACAATGATAAGGTATTTCGTATATCAAATAGTTGTGGATAAATCATGAAAATTGGAAAATTTCCCTAATGTAAAGTACCCTCAAAGTCATTTTCATAAGAAAATAATAATTGCCATCTTGTTTATAATGATAAATAGTGTCTAATTATAAAATGTAATCAAAATCGTTTTAGCTAATTTTAAGAAAATCTGTTTTCTCTCTTTTAACTCTTCAGTAAACTACCCTTAAATTTAGGTTTAAATATCTAATTACCAAAACCCTTTAGTGGTAGTTTCTTTAGCCCCAGATACCAAGTCTTAGCTCAATCAGTAAAATGGTTTCGGCTCCAGCCCGAGGTAAAGACAGACAGACAGACGGCATAGCGAAAACCTTTCTTTCTGTTTCAAGGGGTCATGAAATGTAAACATTTATCAAAATATCGAGTTCGATTTTTTTATTTTTTTTTTACGATCACAAAACTTTCACTCCGAGGTGTCGAGAGAAAGTAAAAATCAAAAGTAGGTGCAACATTTGTATTAAATAATACCTTTTATTTTGAATATTCGTGAGAAACAATGTTGGGGATAGGGGGGTTAATATAATCCCAGCCCTCCCAAATTAAAAACAGAGGGGGCTCTAGTATGCCCCCTCCTCCTCAAGAATCTGGAGCCCCTGATCTCAACTCACTTGTAACACAGCCATGAGTGTTTGGTACCGATGGGTTTTCATATACGTCGCGCCCGCCATCTTAGGACAGTTGGTAGCGTGTCTACCTGCTGAGTTAAGGGTCCCGGGCTCTTTCCCGGAATGACCAAATTGTGTATCATTGTTGAAATGTACATTTCTCCTTTCACAGTGATCAATTAATGAACTGGGGGCTGGGTGTTGTGTCAGTTCTAGATTTAAGTGAGTTTATAAATATTTTTAGCACCGCGTCTTACTGCCCTTTCGGGTTGTACGCACTTACGCTAATGTGTAATGGTAGAGTGATTGTGAGATGAAATGAAGGACCTACAGTTTAACGTGGAAATCCGAACCACGGTTGAGGCCTGGCACTCCACACATTCACAAGATGTCTTGTCAGAGGTGAAGGAAGGGTTTGGTAATCAGATAAATCTGTGCCAGGGCCGGGGATTTAACCCCGGGCCCCCAACACAGAAGTTTGACACCTTACCCCTAGACCGCCAGATCACCCTAGTTCAGTAATTGCACGTTAATTTGTTTTTCTTAGCACCGCGTCTTACTAACCGTTCGGGTTATACGCTTATGTACTAATGGTTATAGGGATTAGGAAGGCTATATTCAGAGGAAGTGTACCCACATCTGCGTGGAGAGAGAGCAACAAACTATTTCGGAAAAACCACCTTCAGTACATCTGACTGAGATTCGGACCTTGATCTCCCCGTCTCCAGCAGTCTAGTCTAGTAGTGCGTTAGACCATGCGGTCCCCGAAACGTGTTTGCACGTTAAATACCTCGAATAGATATTATACTGTAATATACTTTCTCTCGGGGGCCTTTGTTTACATTGGTGGTATCCAACCCGGGGTACACGAAGACTTCTTAGGGCCGGTCTTATGACTACCGGATGGATATTGCTATCGGGAGGGTAAAGTTAGCGACCAGATAATGGTTATCAGACACTTTAATATTTTACGCATATTATGAACTGAATTTATCTGACGGATAGTTATCTGTAGGTTAAATATATATTTTATATATAAAATGCAAGGTTGGTACCAGTGGCGGCTCGTGTATAGGCACTGTAGAACTGCAGCATCTCCTATTTCCACTTGATGTTATCGATAATATTTAATATAATGAATAATTTTTTATTTAATTCTTTATTTATTTTTGTAGTACAATATATATTCCTTAAGCGTAATGTCAGTACTTCAGTATCCATCCCCCAGCTTATGAAAAAGATACAAAAATCTTTGTATGGAACTGTGAGCTTCACAGTGACAGCGACGTGGTGTTTGACTGTTGTGCACATGCGCACATAGTAGGGGATGGGGAGGAAGGCGGGACTGCCATATAGAGAGAGCACTGTTGCTCTCGCAGTGCCGGCTCTGACGTGATGGTGGAAGGGAGTGTTTTATTTTTTACTCAGCGTGTGTTGTGCTTAAAAACCGTGTACCATATTCTGGAATGTGATAAAGTGTAGGAGAGTGTAGAATTAGATTATTATTCTGCTTCCAGCTATTCTATTTGATTCTTTTTTTTTGTTCTTTTATTTAACAGAAAGACTAAATGCGCTTGCAGTACTTTCTATGGAGAACAATTTCCTCAATTGCCATCCAGAGATCAAGGAGAAAATTATTGTACTTTTTGCGCAAATTAAAACAAGACAAATGGATTTCATTTTTAAATGAATAGATCAAGCTTGAACTGTAAAAATTTAAGTTAAAGTACGTAAAAAAATTGATTATTTTATTTTGTTAAGATTTTATCAAGTTCCTGAATAAATTTTCTTTTTATACGTGTATTTTTCCTTTTACACAATTTTAAAACAAAGGCTAAAAATTTTCTGGAGCAGCACCCCCACTAATTTTAGCTACGAGCCGCCACTGGTTAGTACTGCTTTTACTGGAGCGCGCATGAGTACAACCTTACTAGTAGCTACGACGCTCAATATAATGGCGGCCAAACGAGTGCTAGTAAGCAGATGACGTCACGTGGGCACAACAGCTAGGTTGTCTTGCAAGTAATAATTTCGGTGTCTGCCAAAGTGGTCATTAGTTCAGTGCAACGTTTACAAAATTTAACTACTCACATTTAAATAATTTGTTATTATACAACTATAAATCTACAAAAGTGTGAATTAAATGTTCTAACTTTATAAGCGTATAACCCGAGCGGATAGTAAGACGCGGTTCTAAGTATGATTTTTATAACTTTATATATATGGTTAGAGCCTAAGCCTGTGCCTACTAAACACGTGAACCAAGGTGTTAACCTAAAACAGAGTATGTTAGGCTAAACCTCATGAAAAACAACGCGTCACTATGGCAACACCCATTTTAACTTTCAGATAAAAGTTATCAGGTACTTAAACCTCCTGATAGAAATGTGAGGGATAAATACCTTTTATCTGGCAGATAAATAGTATCTGACAGTCATAAGACGCACTTAAATCTTATCGACTAGATAAAAATATTTGTCGGCCAAATTAATATTTATATTTATCTAGGAGTCATAAGACCGGCTCTTAGGGGGATAGGTAAAATTTTAAATGTTCTATTATTTCATGATAAACATTAAATAATCTGGGCCAAGTTTAGGGATCGTCACAGGAGATCTGTGCCTGAGGATATGCGTTCTAAGACTGCCATATTTTCTCTCTCTCTCTCTCTCTTGTATATAAGTATATGATTATTTAATGTTTATCATGAAATAATAGAACATTTAGAAATATATATCTCTATATATACTCTAGAATATTTATAACTTGCATTATGCATCAAACAGGTGACCTGGCGGTCTAGGGGTAAGGTGTCAGACTTCTGTGCTGGCGGCCGGGGTTCAATCCTCGGTCCCGGCACAGATTTATCTGATTACAAAACCCTTCCTTCACCTCTGACAAGACATCTTGTGAATGTGGGGAATGCCAGGCCTCCACCGTGGTTCGGATTCCACGTTAAACTGTAGGTCCTCCATTTCATCTCACAATCACCCTACCATTACACATTAGCGTAAGTGCGTATAACCCGAACGGGTAGTAAGACGCGGTGCTAATAATAATAATTATAATAATTATGCATCAACAACTTTGGGAGCACAAAGCTCAAGAGAAACTGCATCAAAAGAGGACGAATAGGCCTACTCTACCACTTATTTACATTATTAACAGGGGGAAATTCCCAACTATCTGCTTGAATGGGATAGTCCTAGTATCGGGGAAAAATGTAACTTCTTTTTTTAAGGAAATTGAAAATACACATTAAAGGTAGGATTCCCTTGGCGTGCGATTTGTTATGTGGCCAGTTCCTTCGAGGCGACTGCGACTGCGACTGTGACTGGCGACCGCAACTGCGACTGGCGACTGCGACTGCGACAGGCGACCAGGGTGCGAGTCCTGCGTCTCTGCATTGCGTCTACGTCCATACTGCCTCGAAAGCACCGCCGAGAAAGCGTGTTTTCAATGGTATAGGAAGCTGAAATTAGGTTAAATTATAGAAGAACCACTCAAGAGGTGCGTAGGTACATTTTTCAAACCAGAAAAATGATCAAAAATAGAATTTATAAAAATTAAAAATATGATATGTATATTTAATCATTTAAATCTGTCGACATGTTTTTTGCATATCAAAAGCAAAGAGAACACAGACTATAAATTCCCATCTCAAATCCAAATAAATTATAATACAGAGACCTGTGTTTATGGTTTGATTGATTTGTATCAATTTTAGTTAGCAAAAAGTGTTTCTTTGGTCAATGAGAATCTTACAGGTGACGTTAAACTTATTTATTTAATTTGAGATTACATTTACATAGCCTGGATATGTATTAATACTGACCTACTAATACTCTGATTAAAATACAGCTAACACTACAGAGTAACAAATGACATGCCTAACCATATAAATAATACTATTCTATTATCGGCAGTCCAGTGTGTTTCAAGAGTGACGCCTTATACGATTTGAACATCCAAGCTCGTGTTACCGTTATTGACCATAAAAAAATTTGTTTGTATTTTTTGAACATTGGTCCTAAACATTACTGTATCTCAGCCATGTATGATGGAGAATAGGGTCGGAATGACGGTACTGTAGCAAGTGAATCTGTCTGCCAGATGTGTATGATGGAGACAATGGAGGTTAGAGTCGGAATGACGGTACTGTAGCAAGTGAATCTGTCTCTCAGCCATGTATGATGGAGGCTTGGGTTGGAATGACGGTACTGTAGCAAGTGAATCTGTCTCTCAGTCATATATGATGGAGACTAGGGTCGGAATGACGGTACTGTAGCAAGTGAATCTGTCTGCCAGACATGTATGATGGAGACAATGGAGGTTAGAGTCGGAATGACGGTACTGTAGCAAGTGAATCTGTCTCTCAGCCATGTATGATGGAGACAATGGAGGCTAGGGTTGGAATGACGGTACTGTAGCAAGTGAATCTGTCTCTCAGCCATGTATGATGGAGACAATGGAGGCTAGGGCCGGAATGATTTACTGTAGCAGGTGAATCTGTCTCTCAGCCATGTATGATGGAGGCTAGGGTCGGAATGACGGTACTGTAGCAAGTGAATCTGTCTCCCAGCCATGTATGATGGAGGTTAGGGTTGGAATGATGGTACTGTAGCAAGTGAATCTGTCTCTCAGCCATGTATGATGGAGGCTAGGGTCGGAATGATGGTACTGTAGCAAGTGAATCTTGTCTCTCAGCCATGTATGAAGGAGGCTAGGGTCGGAATGAAGGTACTGTAGCAAGTGAATCTGTCTCTCAGCCATGTATGATGGAGGCTAGGGTCGGAATGAAGGTACTGTAGCAAGTGAATCTGTCTCTCAGCCATGTATGATGGAGGCTAGGGTTGGAATTACGGTACTGTAGCAAGTGAATCTTGTCTCTCAGCCATGTATGATGGAGACTAGGGTCGGAATTATGGTACTGTAGCAAGTGAATCTGTCTCTCAGCCATGTATGATGGAGGCTAGGGTCGGAATGACGGTACTGTAGCAAGTGAATCTTGTCTCTCAGTCATGTATGATGGAGGCTAGGGTCGGAATGAAGGTACTGTAGCAAGTTAAACTGTCTCTCAGTCATGTATGATGGAGGCTAGGAGTCGGAATTACGGTACTGTAGCAAGTGAATCTGTCTCCCAGACACGTATGATGGAGGCTAGGGTCAGAATGACGGTACTGTAGCAAGTGAATATGTCTCCCAGACATGTATGATGGAGGCTAGGGTCGGAATGACGGTACTGTAGCAAGTGAATCTGTATCTCAGACATGTATGATGGAGGCTAGGGTTGGAATGAAGGTACTGTAGCAAGTTAAACTGTCTCTCAGTCATGTATGATGGAGGCTAGGGTCGGAATGACGGTACTGTAGCAAGTGAATCTGTCTCCCAGACATGTATGATGGAGACAATGGTGGCTAGGGTCGGAATGACGGTACTGTAGCAAGTGAATCTGTCTCTCAGCCATGTATGATGGAGACAATGGAGGCTAGGGTAGGAATGAAGGTACTGTAGCAAGTGAATCTGTCTCTCAGCCATGTATGGTGGAGGCTAGGCTCGGAATGATGGTACTGTAGCAAGTGAATCTGTCTCCCATCCATGTATGATGGAGGCAATGGAGACTAGACCTACTCCAAACAAGACAGGACCTAGTTTTAATATACGATAATTCCTAAGTCAAGCTGTACAAATGAAATAAGTGGCTACCTTGCACGGTAAACATCTCTAACACACAAGTGACGTCACGTGGCGTATGTTGTATCACCCGTGTGTAATGCACAGCTCCTGCTGCGCTTCGGATACTTTTGTTAGAAGTAAGGTTAAGACTTTTGATCACTTCTGGAGCTTTTGATCATTCCTGGAGCTTTGCTCACTTCTGAAACCTCCAATAATTAGGACAGATAAAATCAACCCCTGAGTGAAGGGAAACATGGAATGATGTCTCTCCATGGAAATAATTTCTCGAATATGAAGCCGAAAGATGATTTTGCATTAAAATAAGTTTTAATAAATACATATATGCTCATGTTCAATTTTGTTGCAAATTCGTGTCATTATTTGAAAGCCATAATTGATGCCGGGTAGGTGAGGACCGAAAAATAAACTTTTATTTCTTAGTTTGGACCAACAGCCAATCAGCGATCGAATTACTCAGGATCAATTCAAAATGTGATAAGCTATCTTGTAAGGTGTTGTTTGAACATGTTAGTGATGGCAATTTTCCATGATAAATATGATAATATGTATGTTTATGTAGTTATCATTCGATACATCTCAAGAAATACATCGAGAGCAACGATATTTCGATCAAATTATATCGACACAGTTCTTTTTCTTGTTTCCGATATTAAATTACATTGCTTTGGGTGAGCTGTAATGGTGTCGTTAAGATGGCTGCTGTTCTGTTAAACTACTCTTAGCACCATTTCACTTTTTAATGTTTTATTTTGCAATTGAAAATAGCAGACAAGTTTAGTAAAAATAAGAAAAATATCTACTCGGTTAATAAAAGTAGATACCAAATCGTTCAATTTATTTGGATTCACACGCCTCAAAGCGTATTCCAATATATTAAATATATCGATATATCGAATACTAAATCATCGATTATAGTGGAAAAAATTTATATATTTTCATATCGATAGACTGTTGGTATTCTTATAAATATCACAGACATTTTTTAAGCTCCAAATATTGAATTTGAGTTAAAATAAATATTTTTTTATTTTATTTTTATGATTAAAAACTTTTTAGTTAAAATAATTCAAACATTACCTCAGTGTAAAAGTTTAGTTTAACGTTCTACAAGTAGTAATTTCAACAACTATAAACAGGGACATCGTGGAATTAGAACAGTTCTTTTACTCTTGCGTGAATGGGAGTATCTAGAACCGCGTTCAAGGCTTTGACTGGCAAATCCAATGGGAAGAGGCCACTGGGAAGACCCACACGAGGATGGGAAGATAACATTTGGATATACCTGGGAGAGAAAGGGTGTAATGAGATAGACTGGATAGAATTAGCTCAAGATAAGGATAGGGTGTAATGAGATAGACTGGATAGAACTAGCTCAAGATATAGATAGGGTGTAATGAGATAAACTGGATAGAATTAGCTCAAGATAGGGATAGGGTGTAATGAGATAGAATGGAGAGAATTAGATTAAGATAGGGATAGGGTGTAATGAGATAGAATGGAGAGAATCAGCTCATGATAGGGATAGGGTGTAATGAGATAGAATGGAGAGAATTAGCTCAAGATAAAGATAGGGTGTAATGAGATAGACTGGATAAAATTAGCTCAAGATAAAGATAGGGTGTAATGAGATAGACTGGAGAGAACTAGCTCAAGATAGGGATAGGGTGTAATGATATAGAATAGAGAATTAGCTCAAGATAGGGATAGGGTGTAATTAGATAGACTGGATAGAATTAGCTCAAGATAGGGATAGGGTGTAATGAGATAGAATGGAGAGAATTAGATTAAGATAAGGATAGGGTGTAATGAGATAGAATGGAGAGAATCAGCTCATGATAGGGATAGGGTGTAATGAGATAGACTGGATAGAATTAGCTCAAGATAAAGATAGATGGATTACTTTTGTAAGTGCGCTAATGAACTTTCGAGCTTCTAGTGTCATAGAGAGAGTAAGTACAGTAGAACCCCATCCATCCAGACCTCATTTACACGGATTTCCGGCCCATCTGGTAACGCCAGTTGCAAACTAAGCAGGCCGAACTGATGGCGGTGAGCACCATTCCAAATTGGAACAACAGAAACTTTTGTAATTCTTGTTTTATTTAATGTAACGTGTTTCAAGTGTTTTATTGTTTGTTATTGTGAAATAAATGGTGAGTGTTAGTAAAACATATGGTTCCAATGCATTTTTTCTATAATTTCCAAACTATCTGGATTTTCTTTAATACATTTGAGACCCGGTCGCAGTCAGGCCGTATAAACGGGGTTTTACTGTAATTAAGCAATATTTATTTTATTTTGGGTGTTAAAGTTTGTTTGATGTAAGAACGATAAAACTACGTACGGTGCTTTAGCTCGCATCCCCCTTAAGAATTTCGAAAAAAAAAAATTTTGTGTTTTATATATTTTTATTCGATTCCATCAAAATGTCTGCCACCAAGGTGTTTTGGACCAGTAAGGGAGGTCACCCCCCACCCTCCTCCCCCCACAACCCCAGGAATGTTTTTTTTTTGTTTTTAGGGGATGGTAAACGTAAAGGAGTGGCAGGGAAACGTTTAGGCCCTTATGGATACTACGCTATTTTATTAAGGATGAGTAGGGTTGAAGGTGACCTGGCGATCTAAGGGTAAGGTGTCGGACTTCTGCACTGGGGGTCCGGGGTTCAATCCTCGGTCCCGGCACAGATTTATCTGATTACTAAATTCTTTCTTTACCCCTGACAAGACATCTTGTGAATGTGGGGAATGCCAGGCCTCCACCGTAGTTCGGATCCCACGTTAAACTGTAGGTCCTCCATTATCATCTCACAATCACCCTACCATTACATATTAGCGTAAGTGCGTTTAACCCTAATGGGTAGTAAGACGCGGTAATAATAATAATAAGATTGAATTTAGAGGACGTGTACTCGACTTCGCGTGTGTGGTAAAGTGGGAGAAATATTTAGAGAAAAACACAGCCTCAGCACACCAGAACGGGATTCTAACCCTGATCTCCAGTCAAAAGTCCAATATACTGTGAGAGTGACGCATTAGACCATGCGGCCACCAAAGCGAGATATTTTCTAGTAAAACAAACTACTAAAATTAATTAAATTTGAATTGCGATAACTTCCATACCATTTTTGAACTGATTGGTTATATAAGCACATGACTTACAAACTAGCTTAAATCTAGAACCTACGCAACACCCAGTACCCCGGCCAGTAATGTATCACTCTTAAAAGGGAGGGGGGCGGGAAACTGAAAAAATGAAACTGTCCCATAGATTACGCTAACGGATTAGGAATTAGGAGAACAGAATACTAGAGTAAGTGTACCCACATTTGCGTGAAGGGAGAATGGGAATAATTTTAGGAAAAAAACTTAAGTATAGGCAAACTATACTTGAACTCCGATCTACCTTTCACTGTAAAACCGGTCTAACACTAGAGTGATGCCTTATACCATGTGACCACCGATGAGGGTATTGAAGTATCAAACAAGCAAGCACACTGAACCAGGTTCCAAAATGGTCAAGACACACCATCACTTATTTAAGGGAATTTAAAAAACTATTATTATGATTTTGTTTTTAAGGCGATTGACCCTTTTCATTTGTTGTGGAAATGCAGAGACATGGGAACAAACGGTTATCTTCAAGAATTTTTATTGTTTTGCAATTTTCTTTTCGGAAATGGTTTACTCAACAATAGAAACATATTTATTAAGTTTTGCTTTTTATATACACACTTCCTCTATGATTTTAACAGTGATCTAGTCTCTATAAAATTGACATTTTTCAATATTAAACTGCTGGCTCCGTTACAAAAAGTAAGAAAATGTAACAATTAATAAACATCGATATATTATCTTAGAAGAGGGGTTTAAAATAATACTGTAAAAATTTCACTCGTTCTCGAGAAAACTGATATTTCCTAACGCATGGTTTTTCCGCAAGACCTGTCCGGTAGCTAGCGCCATCTATGGTTTCCCTGATCCATCTGTTATTGTTGGCGCGGAAGGATACTTTGGTCGGTTATGAAGCTACGCCACAACTTCACCCTCCCACCCACCATCCCACAAAATAGATTTTAGACTTGCACTCGACAGGGCCAAGGGCCTTAAGTGTTCAATAGCTAGAATAATAATTATAATAATGTTGAAAAATGTACATTTATTCCTTAAATTGTCTCTAGTTTCTATTGTATCTTTATCCAAACTCGGGTGAAACAGCAGCGCAGCACACAGGTTGAACAACCTAGGTTTAATAGGCCTTGCTGCCGTAGATGGATGGATATGTTTTAGAACCCTGGTCGATTGTACTAAAGTTAGTTTATCCTAAATGGTTTTTTACTTTCCCTCACACTTAAATTAGGGTACATATTATCTAAACTAAACCTTCCTCATCCCCAGCACATCAGCGTTAGTAGTACATGGGTAGGGGTAAAGCTCGAACAAAAAGCTTAAAGGTAAGGTTGACATTTTGTTGTTTGAAGAGCAAACAATATTTTGGCTACGCATTCTGTTAAAATAGACCATCTGTAAACCACGTAACACTTTGTACTTACCTTTATGACTCTAACTCCTCCCATGTAGCACTGTTTATATATTAGAGCTACCCAATATAACACCTTATGGATATTATAGCTATCCAATGTAACAACTTATGGATATTATAGCTACCCAGTGTAACACCTTGTGGATATTAGATCTACCCATTATAACATATTTTGGATATTTTAGCTATCCAATGTAACACCTTATGGATAGTATAGCTACCCAGTGTAACACCTTGTGGATATTATAGCTATCCAATGTAACAACTTATGGATATTTAGCTACCCAGTGTAACACCTTGTGGATATTATAGCTATCCAATTTAACAACTTATGGATATTTAGCTACCCAATGTAACAACTTATGGATATTATAGCTATCCAATGTAACAATTTATGGATATTTAGCTATCCAGTGTAACACCTTGTGGATATTATAGCTGTCCAATGTAACAATTTATGGATATTTAGCTACCCAGTGTAACACCTTGTGGATATTATAGCTATCCAATGTAACAATTTATGGATATTTAGCTATCCAGTGTAACACCTTGTGGATATTATAGCTATCCAATGTAACAACTTATGGATATTAGCTACCCAGTGTAACACCTTGTGGATATTATAGCTATCCAATGTAACAACTTATGGATATTTAGCTACCCAGTGTAAAACCTTGTGGATATTATAGCTATCCAATGTAACAACTTATGGATATTATAGCTACCCAATATAACACCTTGTGGATATTATAGCTAGCCAATGTAACAACTTATGGATATTATAGCTACCCATTGTAACACCTTGTGGATATTATAGCTATCCAATGTAACAACTTATGGATATTTAGCAACCCAGTGTAACACCTTGTGGATATTATATCTATCCAATGTAACAACTTATGGATATTATAGCTACCCAATATAACACCTTGTGGATATTATAGCTATCCAATGTAACAACTTATGGATATTATAGCTACCCATTGTAACACCTTGTGGATATTATAGCTATCCAATGTAACAACTTATGAGATATTATAGCTACCCAGTGTGACACCTTGTGGATATTAGATCTACCTATTATAGCTACCCCCTCTCTCTGTGTTAAACCATATTAACATGAGAACTACACCATTTCTTCCAACAGAATTAAGTGGTTTATGGATGACCCCAAAGTGTCAAATAAGTGTAATTTCCGTGCAAATATTCGCGAGATTACAGCGGCTTACTCGGGGTCCCCGCACACCCCTAACCACACTGATTAGAGCTAGAGCCACAGAGCCCAATGATGGACAATCTTAAAGTCGGTCGCAGGCCAGCCTTTGAAAAGGAAATCTGTAAAATCATGGCTGTCTGTTTGACAAGTATCTGAAGAGTACTCATTATTCATTCTTCGCACACTAGTGGTGAATACTAAGCAAACAGACACCAACTTAGGGGCCTATGGCCTTCGCCTGTTTTTATTTTCCCCCCTCCCCACCACCCACCACCGCCATGTGGACGTAAATCCCACGTGCAAAGGGCCCAGTTCACTAGGAGAGGTCCTTGTTGGCAGCGGTCACTCAGTGCTTGGCTGGACGACTTCAACGACGGTCAGGAAGACGCGAGTGCAGAAAGTGGTTGACTGGGATACTGGGCTGCAGGTGAGTCTATCAGACATTGTCTCTAAAAGTCTCTGGTTTAAGAGAAGAGTGCGTTGTGACACATCATGCATCTATCTGATTAAAACTAGGTTTTGGTAGGTGTAGTAGTAATTTTAGAATCAACTAGTTAATACTAGTAGTTCTGTGAACAGTTGACCTCCCTCCTTGTTATTATCGTTACTACAGTCTTACTAGTAGTTCTGTGAACAGTAGACCTCACTCACTCCATGTTATTATCTTTACTACAG
>CABFOV010010630.1:0-15698 GCA_902141375.1 Timema poppense
TGCTAAACACATGTTTTTGCAGATCATATGGTTCGGCGTAGGGATACATAATTTGGTCTGGTAGCTTTTAAAAGCTGTCAGTCAGCACCAAAGAAGCCATGATTCTACTGTAGGAACAGATTATATAGTAGTATTTTGGTAGGAAGGACAGTATGCGACAGTTAAAAAAAAATAGCTTAATATATTCACACGTCAAGTCATGTGATTTTAAGCTATCACTTCTGATAGCTAGTATCAATATTTATGAAATAATACTGATAATTGGGCGAAATGCTATCAAAGTTGACAGCAAAAAAAGTTGGTATTTGCTAAAAGGTTCTTTCTACCAGAATCTTACTTCAGCCCCAGCTCACTGGGAGTACATTCTGAGACACAAACATCTCCCGCGCTTCAAACGACGTTCGTTGCTGGCCGGTCAGAACAAACAAGGTTTCACAGAGAGACGGTTTCAACCTAGGTATGGTGCCTATGCAGCGCCGAAACAGGTCGGACTTGTTGGACCTCCTTCATACAGTTAAATTCCAATGCATTTCCCTTAAATTAATATTGCCTATCCTATCTCTTTAGAATACATCATTTTAATCACTCTCAGTTAATAACGTGGCATTAACGTGTAACCCCCAAGAGGAGCGAAGGTTAATGTCACGTTAATACAGAGAGCAACTGGAGACGGAGACGCGACGGAAACTAAGTTTCTCTGTTAGAGTATGCAAAGTTGGATGTTTATGTTTATACTGGGACAACACAAAGTTGATGGCAACGCGACTGACGAGTGACGCGGCCACTGAAGTTGCTCCAGTCATGACAGGCTGTAAACTCGTCACCCAGTTGCCTAAGTTTCCGACGGTATTTTGTATGGATAGGATGTATTTTTTCTTCTTAAAACGATCGTGTTATAATTCTGAATAGATAGTAATACGTGGTTCTAAATATATATTATGTATATCGTAATTATATTGGTATAAAAATGTAAATTAAATTTGATAGTCGCTTTGTACATATATGGATACATAAAGCTACTAAAGATATTTTCCTTCAATAATATGATTTCTAACACAGTAGTTTTGTAATATATTTACTGGTTGACTAAAGAAGTACAAAACACATTTTTGATAAAGCATAACTAGCTATAGTAGCTCCGTGGCTTCTTTGGTGCTGACCGACAGCTCACATCTGACTTCTGACAGTCAACCTTTAGGTATATACCTAAATTTTGACCGTCAGAAGTGACAACTGCTAAACAGATGTTTTTGCAAATCATATGGTTCGGCGTAGGGATACATAATTTGCTCTGTTAACTTTTTAAAGCTTTTAGTTGTCAGCTGTGAGCTGTCAGTCAGCACCAAAGAAGCCATGGGGCTACTGTATATACATGTCGAACATCTTCATTCCTAAGATTCAAATGGCGTTTACTACATTGCGAGCATATATTAAAATAAAATAACAACCATTCTTTACTTATTAAAAAAATCTATATATATAAATTAATGTTTAAAAATTTACTCTGTCTTCCTGCGAGGGCATTTTGAGACAAGATCTATTGGTAAACGTGGGAAGGGAGGTTGATGTTGTCATTCGGTCGGTGCCAAGAACAAAATATATTTGCCTTTGGTCGAAGAAAATCAGATATGTAGCATAAACCGAATAATATAATATTAGATGTTCAAATTATTTGAGAAAAAAAATCCTCATAGCACAAGATTACAGAAAACCCACAAAAAGCAGAGCAAATTTTTGGCCTAACTTCTTTTTATTAATACTTTTGACACCGTGGCTATTAAAGGCCTAAGAATAGGAATTGTGCCTAAAGCTCATAAGAGTACTCTTAGATGTACGTTTTACAATCCCTAATCGAATTGTCACTTTATAGTTATTGAAAAATTGTAGCCCTTATAGAAACAAACATAAACTAGTTTATATATTATTTTACATTAGTTCAAAATGGTAGATTATTTTATACCGTTTCATTCCAATTCTTCGCGCATTTAAGGCCTACGTAACTCTTTCTCTGCAAATAAATATGTTTAGTGACCAGATAGTGCTAACTAAAAAGGAAAAAGGGATATTCTTAATAATTAATAGAATTTATTAAATATTTAGAATATATATGTATATATTCTATTTTAGTCAAATGTTTTACTAGGGTAATGTTTTCCTACAGAAAATATTTTCAAAATTAAAAAAATCACAAGTAGACTATAGAGGTTATAAATTCTGTTCTCAATTTACCGGTATTTTTGTAATTATATGCAATGCACTCTAAAACAATTGCATTCAATGAAATGTTTGTAAACTTACCTTCATAGACGGTAAATGATCAGGTTACATCGTCTGTGGGCTTTCTGAAAAAATAAAAACAAATCCTGTCAACATAATAATTTTCTCTTAGCCAAACTTTAGAACAATGGTCTAGACACTTTTTATACTTACGGATCATTAGAAATTCATACCAAAAAAGCTGCGTACTAGCTTTGATATGTATTTTTAATATAAAACTACTTTTTGGTGGGGCTTCTTACGAAAAACACAAGAAAGATCTATATTTAAGATACGTTATTAAGCATGCATGTTTAGTTAATACAAATTATAAGCCTATATTTTATTCTAATATATGTAGACAATATATAAAGGAGATGCTATTTTTAAATGGGTTATTTTATACAAAAATTAAAAAGATAGCTATAAATGTATGTGTAAGTTAAATATATTATTATTATTATTATTATTAGCACCGCGTCTTACTACCCGTTTGGGTTGTACGCACTTACGCTAATGTGTAATGGTAGGGTGATTGTGAGATGAAATGGAGGACCTACAGTTTAACGTGGAATCCGAACCAAGGTGGAGACCCGGCATTCCTCACATTCACAAGATGTCTTGTCAGAGGTGAAGGAAGGGTTTGGTATTCAGATAAATCTTTGCCGGGACCGAGGATTGAACCCCGGCCGCCAGCACAGAAGTCTGACACCTTACCCCTAGACCGCCAGGTCACCGACTAAGTTAAATATAACTAAAACACTTTTTAAATTAGGAAATTAAGGTGAGTTATAAGTTTTTGTGTTTTGTCACCTCGTCTCACTACCAGTTCACGTTATAAAGCACTTTCACCAAGTTAATTAAGCTTATGCGTTAGTAATAAGGAACGTTTAATATAGAGGAATTGTACCCGCACTTGTGTGGAGGAATAATTGTAAACCATCTTGGGAAAACAACTTTCAGTACACCAGATGTGAACCCCAAACCATTGTCAACGGCAATCCAATATAATGCGAGTGTGACGCGATAGAGCATGAGACAACCGATGAGGGGGTACCACTGCTGTTAACTTCAGGTTTAAAACTTATCTTATTACTTAAAAAAAACATATTTTCTAATCAAGGCTCAATTTGGTCAAAGTTAATTAACTTTGTGTGACAATATCAATACAGCCGTGGCCAAGTGAATAAGACTAAATTTCTGGTTATTCTTGAGGAAGAAGGTTCGAGACTATCAATTTAGTTGTTTGTTTTTAATTTAAAAGAGTCAACTTACTTAAATTAAATCTATTTTTTAAGCAGCTATGTAAAATAAAGAGTTGTACTTAAGATAAAATCAAATGTATTCTTTCAATATAAGCTTAATTTGGTTTTTCAGAGTTATGTTACTAACACCACGTCTTCTGAAATACTAAACATATTTATCTATTATTTTTAATTTTTTTGAAATTCGAAAACTTTTTAAATTGCAATGTAGGGATTAAGGAAGGTTATATAAAACAAACAAATCAGTTCAAAGGTGGGAGGGGGTGTAATAGAGGACGTCTATGCTTGTATCTACCGAATTGGCTTGAAATAAAACAAGTAGCTTAAAAGCTAGAAAATATACTTGGGTGGGTTGTTTAAAACGGCGACAGAATAAGACGTAAGTGTCCTGTTTTATTAGTTTAGGAAGTATGAAAAAAATCTACATTATTTTCATTCAAGATACATTTTTTTTTAAATAATTAAAACCTATTTTAGATAAATACTCGCACCTATTTTAAGCCCCATTTATATATATTAATTTTCCTCTATATTCATCCACTAATAAAACCATAAGGTAAGTCAGTACTTCTCCTTTACAAATAATAAAAATAGCCAAGTTGGTGAAACTGTTATGATTAGACCAAGAAAATCAAATTCGACTTATAATGATTGACAAAATTTCATTATTTTTAGTACAAATGTTTACTTTACTTCTTTTGCTTGAAAATTATACAAAAATTAGGAAAAAATAGCCTTTTCAAAGTCTTTTTTTTTTTTAATTTCACAGATGGTAGGACACGATTCTACGCTCCTAAAGGTAATCTGATTTCTAGTGAGACGGCTTAACCACATGACCATGACCGGACTTTAATATCAATAACTTATTTATGCGATTTTATATCGTGGTTAGAAAATAGGACTAATATACCTGTTGTTGCGTTCACAAGGTTGTACCAGATTTGGTTTGCACAACTTATTGTTTGCCAAATATTGTACTCAGGAAAAAGAACAGGTCTTGCAACAACAATTTTTAAATATATTTAACCCGCCTCGGTGGCGTAGTTGGCTAACGCGCTTGTCGTGTTGAGCTCTACTGCTGAGAACGGGGAGATCGAGGTTCGAATCTCGGTCGGCTGAACTGGGGGGGGGGTTTCCTAGATGGTTTTCCACTCTCCCTCCACGCAAATGCGGGTTCACTTCCTCTAATTCAACCTTCCCAATTCCTAATCCAATAGAATAACTAGTACTTAAAGCGTATAACCCGAGCGGGTAGTAAGACGCGGTGCTAAATATTATTATTATTAAGTATATTTAAATAAATGTATACAATTTTTATAAATACTTATAACATTTTCTGCTAGACACTTATTTGTTTTTGAAATAAATTATTGTATATTTATTAACAACCAAATACTAATCAAATAAAGTAAAACTATAGAAAATTGAAACCCGAATACAGATGTTTTCAAATATTTAAATGGAAAAATATAATTTGAAAATAATCCTTAAATCATATTAATAGTATTTAGACCCACTTCGGTGGCCCCATGGTCTAAGGCATCACTCTTACAGTAGATGTAGACGGGGAGATCGAGGTTCGAATCTCGGTCGGGTGTACTAAGGAAGGTTTTCCCAAAATGGTTTTCCACTCCCCCTCCAAGCAAATGCGGGTTCATTTCCTCTAAATATAAGCTTATTCATCCTAAGACCATTAGAATAATTATTAAACGAGCGTCTAACCCATATGGGTAGTAAAACGCGGTGCCAAAAAAAAGCCTTTGGTGATGTTTAGCTTAAATAAATATTTATAGCATGTACTATTTTTTAAATTTAATCAATAATAATTTAACCATTAAAAAGATCAAATAAGCCATAATATGGTTCAAACATAGTATGCAATCGTATGTGCCTTGTGAACAGTCTTTGAGTAAAACTTGTGTGCAATCAATGTGACTTAAGATATGGTGCAATTTCTTGCACAACCATTTTTACAAGGAATGTTTTTTTTCTTCATGTTATGCCTTTGAAGGGGAATAACAATAAAATTACTCTTCGTAATGTTTTCAATACACCCACCTAATATACTCATATTACCACATAAATAACTTTAACTGCCAGTTACAAACACCTTACTAACTTAATTCTAATCTCATGTGTTCATGCACCAAGTTCTTTAGCTGTATTTTATATATATGGTGTCGATTTTGATTAAAGGTAAATAGATACCTTTTGTCTATATATTGGGTGACCTGGCGGTCTAGGGGTAAGGTGTCAGACTTCTATGCTGGCGGCCGGGGTTCAATCCTCGGTCCCGGCACGAATTTTTCTGATTACCAAACCCTTCCTTCACCTCTGACAAGACATCTTGTGAATGTGGGGAATACCAGGCCTCCACCATGGTTCGGATTCCACGTTAAACTGTAGGTCCTCCATTTCATCTCACAATCACCCTACCATTACACATTAGCGTAAGTGCGTATAGCCCGAACGGGTAGTAAGACGCGGTGCTAATAATAATAATGTCTATATTGCATACCCCTCAATGATTTATTTTTTTACACCATGACTTATTATTTGGATTAACTCATACGCATTGTACCAATTTAGAGGAAGTGTATCCGTATTGCTTAGAGGTAAAGTGGAAAATGATTTAGGAAAAAAACCACCCTTAGTACACCTAACCAGTATCTGAACCCTGATCTCACCATCCTCGACGGTCCAGTCTATTGCGAGAGTATTGCCTTAGACCATTCGGCCATCGAAGTGGATCACATTGGTTTTGATTGCGGCCACACGGGTGAGCAAACCTTCTCTACTTCACGATCATATAATCGCAATTTTAGGGAGAGTTGGAGGTCGGAGTACAAATCCCAGCCAAGTATATTGAGGGTGTTGTTTCTTAAATAATTTCTCACTCTCGCAACGCAAATTTGGGTATATTCACTCTAAAATCTACCTCCCTCATCATCATTATTATTATTATTAGCACCGCGTCTTACTACCCGTTCGAGTTATACGCAATTACGCTAATGTGTAATGGTAGGGTGATTATGAGATGAAATGGAGGACCTACAGTTTAACGTGGAATCCGAACCACGGTGGAGGCCTGGCATTCCTCACTTTCACAAGACTCCATCATCATTAATTAAAATATATTCTCCAATGGTTCTAGTTCTGTTCATATGACGTGGTGGTTTCTTTAACTTCCGACCGCCTTTCTAATTTACTTACCAGCTAAATAGCTAACTAACGTACTAGCTAGCTAACTAACGTACTAGCTAGCTAACTAACTTACTTTTTTTTTTAGCACCGCACCTCTCAGGCTATACGCGTATTTATCAATTACGCTAATGGTTTTCCGGATTATGAAGGTTATATTTAGAGGAAGTGTACCTGAATTTGCGCGGAAAGAAGTGGAAAACCATTGGAAATTAGGAGAAGAATACAGTCGGTAAATGCATTACTATTACTCGGTCAGAAAGTTGATGACATCTCGCCTGGTTTCAAATAATATAAAACTCATAATATATCAAACAATAAGTTTACCGGTTGTTCACTATGTGTGTGATGTGTGGTCCCTTACCTTATTAGACGAAAATAAATTTAGAGTGTTTGAAAACAAAGTCCTTTGGAAGAATATTTGGTACGAAAAGGGATGAGGCTACTGGGGAATGTAGGAGTTTACATAACTATGAGTTACATACCCTGTATTTATCGCAGGACATTGTTAGGATAACAAAGTCTCGTAGATTACGATGGGGAGGACATGCAGCACAAATGGCAGATACAAGAACCTTGTTCAGAGGTACTGACTGGCAAACCCAATGAGAAGAGACCATTGCGAAGATATAGATGTAAATAGGAAGATAACATTAGAATGGACCTGAAAGAGAGTGTGTAATGAGGTGGAATGGATAGAACTAGCTTAAGATTGGGATAAATTGCGTAATTTGATAAGTGTGGCAATGAGCTTTGTATTTCCTAATGCCACAGAGTAAGTAATCGTATTCTTATTCTATCGCCGCTCGATCTACGTCTTAATTGTGACTTGAACTATCTGAAGCTGATATATGACACACTGTAATCAACACTAGTGGGCACGTGGATAAAGACGTTATTCTCATCTGTTCTGTTTTATCAGTGACAAATACGTCTGGGATTCGATTCTCAGTCGGGTGTAATGAAGGCCTGAATAGTTTCCAACTCACCCTCCACCCGAGCGCGGTACAATTTCTCTTAATGCTACCTTTCTCATCCTCATACCGTAAGTGAAAATATGTGGATAACCCAGAAGGGTAGTGTGACGTGGATATCAAAGGGCTTGAAGGTGAGAATAACTAGAAATAACAATCACAATAGCATTATTTTTTTTTGAAAATCAAACCACAGACTATCTCAAGGGTCAAGACAGGCATAACATTCTTGCAGACAAACCTTTTTTTTCTGCAAGTTTATTAAATACAAGATAAGATTCCAAAATCTGTATGTTATGGGAAATGATACATAAATGAATTTTAAACAAGGAGAAAAAAAGGAAATTGAAACAATATAATTAGGTTTTATTAAGTCCGGTGTACAATCCATTTGGAAACAGTGAAATTGTTAAATATAGTCACATTGTTTTGGAAATAACCTGATGAAGTACTTTAAAAATATTGTTAAATCTAATTTCAAGTAACTTATTCACATGGCCAACCATTTGTGATATAGCTGTTCCTTCAGACAGGTGTTGTCAGTTTGGTCGGATAGGAGTTTTTTTTATCAGCGTGTCTTACTACCTGTTCAGGTTATACGCATATATAATAATAATAACTCTAATGGGGTGAGGAAGGAAGCATTTTGGGGGTAGTTTACCCACATGTTCGTGGAAAAAGAAACTATTTAGGAAAAACCACCCTTGATGGACCAAACCGAGATTGAAACCCAATCTTACCGTCATCAGCAGGCCAGTCTAACATGAGAATTATGCCTTAGACCATTTGGCCACTGAAGCAGGTAGGCTATAGATTAAAAATAGTGATATGTTGACAATGTGTGGCCATAAAACATTTATTTTACGTACTTCAAGACAGTAGCTAACAGAATTATTTCAAGGCGGTTGCTTTCGAAACTACTTCAAGATAGTAGCTAACATAATTATTTCAAGACGGTCACTATCGGAACTACTTCAAGACAGTATCTAACATAATTATTTCAAGACGACAACAGGAATAATTATTCTAACATTATTACTCATTCCAGCTTAACCTAATGTTTTATTTATTGATGCATAGAAGGTTAGGTTTAGCTAGGTTGGAATATCTTTTAATTATAACCATGTTAACAATTGCGCACTTAAATACCTTCCTCACTTAACATCATCTTCGTCCCAATTCCATTCCTATGTCTTTAAATTTATAACATAGTATTTTAAAGGACCATTATGAGTCAGAGTTTTCTTCGTGCTGATTCATTAGAAAAGTTCATTAAGTTTTAGGACAAAATACAAATAAAATAATTATGTATATTAAAAAATGAAAATTGATAGTAAAAATAACTATAATGTACTAGTAAATCTATGAACATATTAAGGTGTTTTAATGATGCACATTACGCGATTTATTCTGTGATAAATTAATACATTATTATCGCTCTATTATCCAAGGATAGATAAGCGGTAGAGCATTAGCGCACTAAGTCAAAGGTCCCGGGTTCGATTCCCATGTCCAGGTGTAATTTTTCAATTTATTCGATCATTGCTAGAAAGCTTAACAATCAACTCATAAAATGCTTATGTCTCAATTCTTGGTGTGTCCATTGTGAGTAGTAATTATTTTTAATGGTGATGGGTAATATTACTCGGTCAGTAAGTTGACATCTTGCCTGATGTTCAGGAATGTAAATCTCAGAATATACAAAACATTAATTTTACCTGTGGTTCTCTATGGGTGTGAAACGTGGTCTCCTACCTTACATGACTAAAACAAATTTAAGGTATTCAAAAATAAAGTGCATAGGAAGATATTTGGTCCAAAAAGAGATGAGGCTACTGGGGAGGGGAGTAGGTTACATAATGATGAGCTGCATACCCTCTATTTTTAACAAGACATTGTTAGAATAATCAAGTCTCGTAGATTACAGTGGGCAGGACACGCAGGGATGGTAGATTCTAGAAACTTGTTCGGGATACTGAATGGAAAATCCAATGGGAAGAGACCATTGGAAAGACCTAGACGCAGATTAGAGTATAGCGTTGGACTGGACCTGAATTAGATCTGATGTAATGAGGTGGACTGGATAGAACTAGCTCAAGATAAGGATAAGTGGCGAACTTTTTTAAGTTCGGCAATGAACAGAGTTCCTAATGCCAGAGTAAGTGAGTGTTGGGGTAGCAGAGAAAACATGTTTCACAAAAAGCATATTTTTCCCACGTTATCTAACTTTCGCGTTATCTCCGATAGGTACATTTTATTTGTGAATGTTTATGCCGAGTTTCATTGGGTGTGCGCAGTCCTGCAACAGTTCAATTGGGCCCTAGGATTCATATCCTTGCGCCACTGATCCTTGGGTGTGTCTCTCCGCAGAGCATATATTCCCACTATTGGGCCGTGGGGCTATGAGCCTATTGGCGGCAGCATTGTTAATCTCTTCTGGACCAATCCCTACACGTCTTCGCCCAGGGTGCCGGATGAGCGCCGGCGCGCATCTCAGACTGAAGCGGGATGCTGTGCTCCAGATCAAGGGGGAGACGCGTGCACGTCATTTTAGAGGGCGGAGTTTGCGCGCCATCCAATCACGGGGTTGGGGGGTTTCATTTAGTTGAATATGCCTATAGAGGGTTATTCGCTTCCGGAGTAGCATCTCAGTGAGATCCGAGCTACCTATATGAGTGGTCGTGTGATGTTTGCTGGATGGTATTAAAATATTATTATTATTATTAGCACCGCGTCTTACTACCCGTTCGGGTTATACGCACTTACGCTAATGTGTAAGGGTAGAGTGATTGTAAGATGAAATGGAGGACCGACAGTTTAACGTGGAATCCGAACCACGGTGGAGGCCTGGCATTCCCCACATTCACAAGATGTCTTGTCAGAGGTGAAGGAAGGGTTTGGTAATCAGATAAATCTGTGCCGGGACCGAGGATTGAACCCCGGCCGCCAGCACAGAAGTCTGAAACCTTACCCCTAGACTGCCAGGTCACCCGGTATTAATATGGCTTGCGCGTTCTTTTAAAAATATAAATTTGCAGGGCTACACGCGTTCATTTTTCTAGCACCCACCTCGTCGAGAAGACGGACTAAATGCCAAGATAATCTAGTCGGGCTGGTCATTGACTGGGATACCAGAGTTTAAATCCCGGTTGGATGTGGTGAGGGTGTTTTTTTTTACTAAATGGTTTCCTACTTTTTCTCCATGCAAATTTGGATACATTCTTTCAGTTTGATGGTTTCTCTCTCCCCCTCCCCTATTTTCCCAAATGATATTTACATTTATAGTAACTACTAAAGAGCATTATTAATTTAATAATAAACACCTTGAAACACTCGACATATGAATATTACGATTATTGGTTTAATGTGGTATACAATAATTACTCAACTCACCTACTCTCACCTACTAAACATGATAACGTTCCACTATGAACGTTCTTTGATGATTCGTTGTACAGTGGGGCAACTTAAAAACACTACAATACACTAAAATAGGTGACCTGGCGGTCTAGGGTTAAGGTGTCAGACTTCTGTGCTGGCGGCCGGGGTTCAATCCTCGGTCCCGGAACAGATTTATCTGATTACCAAACCCTTCCTTCACCTCTGACAAGACATCTTGTGAATGTGGGGAATGCCAGGCCTCCACCGTGGTTCGGATTACACGTTAAACTGTAGGTCCTCCATTTCATCTCACAATCACCCTACCATTACACATTAGCGTAAGTGCGTGTAACCCGAACGGGTAGTAAGACGCGGTGCTAATAATAATAATAATNCACTAAAATAGGTGACCTGGCGGTCTAGGGTTAAGGTGTCAGACTTCTGTGCTGGCGGCCGGGGTTCAATCCTCGGTCCCGGAACAGATTTATCTGATTACCAAACCCTTCCTTCACCTCTGACAAGACATCTTGTGAATGTGGGGAATGCCAGGCCTCCACCGTGGTTCGGATTCCACGTTAAACTGTAGATCCTCCATTTCATCTCACAATCACCCTACCACTACACATTAGCGTAAGTGCGTACAACCCGAACGGGTAGTAAGACGCGGTGCTAATAATAACAATAATAATAATAATAATAATAACACTAAAATATAAAGTTTATAATAATAATTAATTTTTATAAGGTACCTGAGGCAAATAAGGCCCACCTTGATTAAAAATTGAATAATTTAGACAATTGTTCAGATTAATTGAAACAACAGTTATCGCGTTACCGTTATTACGTCCACACGCCCCAGGGTTGGGATACCAGTTGTCTCACTGTGCACTTTCTATCACACGGCTACGTGATGATCCGGCGATATGCCTAGCCCACTGTAGGACTTACATTTTTTATTATTATTGTTAGTTTATTATTGCTAGTTTTTAATAATATTATACACTATAAGGCCGGAAAGTGTATTAATATTAATTGATTTTTTTCTTTAGCTGGTTTTTTTTTTGTTGGGTTGGTTTTAATTGAAATTTTCTAAACGCGTATCGTAACTTCACTTATAAGCTACAGTAACCCCATGGCTTCTTTGGTGCTGACTGACAGCTCACAGCTGACTTCTGACAGTCAACATTTAGGTATATACCTAAATGTTGACTGTCAGAAGTGACAGCTGCTAAACACATGTTTTTGCAGATCATATGGTTCGGCGTAGGGATACATAATTTGGTCTGGTAACTTTTCAAAGCTTTTAGCTGTCAGCTGTGAACTGTCAGTCAGCACCAAAGAAGTCAAGAGGCTACTGTATCTATTTACAAACGAACTTAAAACTAGGACATTAATACTAATTTTAAACATTCTATCCTTGCATCTAGATCAGTGGTTTTTCAATCTTTTTTTGTGTCCGCGTCACACTTTCACACGAAAGCACTTGTGACGGCACACTTGAGGGGATTAAAGACCAAGCACCAATAAAATATAAGTTTTGAGATAAAAAAAAAACACAACAAAAAACAAACTAAATGTCCGGACGAGTTGTGAATCTTTAATTTACAGAGATGGTACGTTTAAACCCTGATCAGAATTTGGTGGCACACCTTTGAAGGCTTCGAACCACTGATCTAGATGTATACTTATTGGATATAAAGAGGAAAACATATCAAATGAGTAAATATGTTGATTAGCATAACTCGGAATCTAGGCAAGCTCCTTTAGACTTGTAGTTAGCCCCTCTAACCACTTAGCAATTAGGATGACCTCGGTTGTTGTGCTGGTACTATAACTAAGATAAGATGTGTCTTTAATAGCCTCTAAAAGCTTTAAAAGCGCAAATAAAAATATGAGGGTAGTGACGATCAACTTCATAGGACTCAAATCAGTGGGTTTGCCAGGTACAGGGGGTGTTCGGGTATCAAATTCCATTTGGGTGTACCGAGGGTGGTTGAATTCTCCTAAATAGTTCCTCACTCTACCGCCACGCAAAATCAGGTAGACTTCCTCTAAATTATTCCTTCCTCCTCTCTATTTATTTAGAATGTGGGGAATGCCAGGCCTCCACCGTGGTTCGGATTCCACGTTAAACTGTAGGTCCTCCATTTCATCTCACAATCACCCTACCATTACACANCCCGAACGGGTAGTAAGACGTGGTGCTAATAATAATAATAATAATAATAATAATAATAATAATAATAATAATAATATTTATTTAGAGTTTTTAATATATGCGTACAGCCCGAACGGGTAGGCTACTAGTCGTTATAGAAGGGAAAAAAATCTCCATTCGATGTCCTCGTGGAGAGCTAATCAATTGTAAAGGTGAATAACACAATCAGCCGCGACGCGCGCGGACAGCTTCCGTTCCCGCGATGACCTCAGTTTACATGACTATTTAGCATCAGGAATGGCCGCTTCAAACATTCGGTTATTATTTTTGTCTGAAGCGGTTGGTCCTTCAGTGATAAGTTAACAGCCTGTCAAATAAATAATATAGGCCTATCCTATAAATCTATATTATGTTTAGTACCACGTCTTACTACTCGTTAGGGTTATACGCCTATATAATTATTACGTTAATTTGGTAGGGACGAGGAAGGTTGAATTTAGAGGAAGTGTACCCACATTTGCGGGGAGGTAGAGTGGGGAAAATATTTAGTTATTTTTATTATTATTAGCACCGCGTCTTACTACCCGTTCGGGTTATACGCACTTACGCTCATGTCTAACGGTAGGGTGATTGTGAGATGAAATGGAGGACCTACAGTTCAACGTGGAATCCGAACCACGGTGGAGGCCTGGCATTCCACACATTCACAAGATGTCTTGTCAGAGGTGAAGGAGGGTTTGGTAATCAGATAAATCTGTGCCGGGACCGGGGATTGAACCCCGGCCTCCAGCACAGAAGTCTGACACCTTACCCCTAGACCACCAGGTCACCTATATTTAGTTAAAATTACTCTCGGTCCACCTGACCTTTTATTTACAAACATTTCACTGCTCGTAAAGGTTGTTAGCAATAAGGAAATGCGAAACATCCAAACCAGATAGTATAATAAACTTTTCAAGTTGGTGGTTTTAAACCTGCAGTCCACACGTAACCCACGGGTACTTGGCGTATTTATTAAGACGTAGGGGAGAATTGTTTAGTAGTGACGGCTTCTTTTGATCCTTTAGATTTTTTTTTCTTAGCATCACGTCCTACTACCCGGTTGGTCCCAAGTGACACGTGGAGTTTGTAAAAGTTTTTACCGAGATGTAATATCTGTGTTAATTTTTATAACCTAACTTTTAAATAACATAGCTAATTATAAAATTTTAGAAAACATTCTAAAGTAGTTTAAAGTATGGAGTGGTAATCATTAAAGTTAAAACTTAGAAAATACCTCTGTAAATACCTATAACAAAATAATAATAATACAAAATTTAATGAATTATATATATGTACATAATTAATAAAATCCTTTTTGAAATTTTTACCTAAATTATTAGATTACAAAACTTGTTTATATCCACTCTATATTATACTCTTCAAATCTTTGTAACCAGAACACATAATCACTTTATTAAACTTCATGACAGATGTTAACCTACTAATTCAAATTTTATAATTAGTTATAACTCAGCTGAAGTTTAAACTTTGTTTTGTCCTTAATCTATTGTATCCATGTTTTTTAACACATTTTTTAACATTTAACACTTGTATTTTAGACTTGTCGTCAACCTATGGTTTAATTTAATCGACGTTATATTATTTTATTGAAAATTTTCATATATAACAATTTGTTGCTCATTAAAAGCAAATTATAATTAATCTCGGTGAATTTTAATGTCTCTTAATACATCAACCAATTTTGAAACTATCTATATCAATAAATTAAGGAACTAAATATATTTTGCTATGGGTATTTTCAGAGCTTTCTAAGTCTCAACTTTAATAGCTAATTATGCTTGAAGTGTTTTAATCAAAATAACTCATTTTTTTTTAAAGTAAAATATTATTTTATAAAACCCATTAATAGGCTACAATTAGCGAAGAGGGGCTTATTTTGGCATAATAATAAACTGTATTTTAAAAATATAAACCTTTGGGATATGGTGAATACGTTATAAGAATTAGAGTATGCGAAACTTTAAAAAGACTTATAACCGTTGTTTTAAGTAAAAAAATATACAAAATTGACGTTACCGCAGTATATTTACGGCCTTCGCCACTAATCCAGTAGTGTTATCAGAAGGGGAATGTACTCTATTACCCGTATTCATGCGGTTCTTATCAACCTGCTACTTTTCACCTGCACGAAATAAGTGGGGTGGTTCTGTAAGTAAGCCACGTATTATTTTACAACAAATAATATTCAATTCATTAGTCCATTCAGGGCTAGATTTCAGAGCTGTGGAGGCCCCGGGGCTATAAGAACTTAGACGGTGACCTGGCGGTCTAGGGGTAAGGTGTCGGACTTCTGTGTTGGGGGTCCGGGGTTCAATCCTCGTTCCCGGCACAGATTTATCTGAATACCAAACCCTTCCTTCACCTCTGACAAGACATCTTGTGAATGTGGGGAATGCCAGG
>CABFOV010010631.1:0-15695 GCA_902141375.1 Timema poppense
ACAGAAGATAGTGGACCAGTGACAGCTCAGCTGTGGATCAAGGAGCATCCATTTATCTGCGCCACCGCGTTTTCAGTGGGCCGCCCGCGTACATCCAGCCCTGAGTCGACTGCGACGCTTCTGAACGTGTATCCTTAGCAATTAGGTGCGACATGCGTTCAAGAACGGTGTCATTTTGAGCTTCTTTTACAAAACAAAGACCTTTACGAACAACTGATTCTATTATTACGGTGTAAATCATGTATGTCTGCGTGTGTCGACGGGCTTTCAACGTCTTAATAAAGATAGTGCCGTGTTTAATATGTAAATAAACATTTCAATGACTATGTTTGAGGTGATTCAATAAGTCGTTCCCTGGTTTATTGGGTAAATAAATCACAAAGTGTGGTGTGTCCACTATCGACTACTTAGTTCGCGCGAGGAACAGGTGTGTGTCGATATTCAAAGATCTAAACTGTAATATATATGTCTATTAGTGAGCGATATCATTTCTTTGGTTCGCTAGACAATAGAATTGGTTAGAAAACTTAACATTATCCACGGTAGCGTATTTCACTGTCACCCACGATATAAGTGATTAAATAGAAATACTTAACTTTTGCTATATTATAAGAAACACATAAGTTTTACATTACTAGCTATCTAACATTCTCTCACGTGGTTAAACCGTATTTATGCGCGTTATTTAGCTCTATTCATTTTAGTGAGCATAATTTTAAAACTCGTAACAAATTGAAAGAGGCTCCTAAAGATTTTCAACGTGCCATTACTCTATTTAGGTTTCCTACTAAACAGCTCATTAAACTCTTTCATGTGGAGATGATACAATTTAAACAATTTATAATCAACGTGTGTACAGTGAATTGAAATTTGACTTCAATTTTGAAGACTAGACAATAATTTAATAACTCATATTTTGATAGACAAATTGAGTGCAAAACCGAAAAAGTGTATTCAAACATCCAAATAAAAGATTCGCGTCAAATAAAAAACCACAGAATCAACATTTATAGAAATTGACAAGAGATTGCAAAACAAAATAAATCACCGAACCGAACCTATTGAAAACAAAATCTGCGACCTAAATCAGCAAGACGACGCCGATCCAAGAAAATTTTAACGTCGGGGGTGGCAGTGGCGGTGGTGGTTGTGACAGCGGCTTCGAGCGTCGCAGCAGCGCGAGTGGCGTGGTGACGGAAGAGGCGGCTAGCGTCCTGGCGACCACAGCGGGCGCCCCCACTTACCTCCCGGCGTCCGCGCTCGGCCTCGGCTTACACCACCACCAGCATCAGCTGCTGGTCCATGGTACCGGGCCGCCCACCACCGCGTGCTGTGCCGTCACCACCTCTCACAACATAGGTGAGGGTCTGCCCTTCCGGCCAGCATTTGTCTGCCCTTGCACTGCACGTCTCTTCTGTCTGCCCTTCCGACTAGCCTTTTTATTCTGCCCACCGTCCTTCTCACTCGCCTGGCACACTTGCTCTTTACACATTCGGGCCAGTTATTATTTCAAAATATGCTACTTTCGTCCTTTTTACATGATCAGCAACCATCCTTTCGACATCCGCGACGATCATGAGATATCTCAACATCCGCGACAATTGTTATTTAAACATAAGCGGCAATTTCTCCTTTAAACTCTTAACAAAACCATTCTTCCTACATCCACGACAGTTGCCCTTTCAAAACCACCGGCATTCTTTAAACCTTCAACACCTGTGTTAATCGTTCTTACCACACCCACCACAATCACTCCTTTGACTTCTTCAACAAACATCTATTGGACTTTCATGACATCAGTACTTACAACACCTGAAAAACAGTATATCTACATATTATATTCTTTTTTTCTAAACGTTCATTTAAACCTACCCTTTGACCAAATCAAAGAACACCCGCAAAAGTCATTTCTTGAATACAAGCGTCAATAATATTTTCGTCAAGTTCTCTTCTTATATTTTCGACTTGTTTGAAAACATCCGTAATAATCGTCATCTAGCTACCCTGGAACACCCCCCATTTGACCATCAAGCTTTATTTTAACATCAAGGTCAGTAATCGTTTCAAACTCCATAATTTCTCTTTATTCAGTCAAACAAACACATATCATTTTATCCACCCGAACTTTTTTCAATTTAATTATAGATTAGGAATCTGTAATTATTCGAGGTTAATACAAACTTTTAAATGTGAGTTTTAGAAACGAGAGTAATTCGATGGCTAGCAATACGAATTTCTGAGTTAGACTTTATTCAAACGAAAATCCAGACTGGTGCCCAATTCCGCTTTCCCTAAATAAATAACACTAAAAATTTTGCTAACTACTATGTATTTATTTAAAATTATTGATAGATTATATCTAGATGAATCCCTTACAGTTTTTTTATTCAATATATGGTCTTTTACTCACAGGATAGGCCTGTACTCAAACAAATTCGCGTATCTTTGTAGTAATTGAATGGCTTACCATATTATAATTCAAGTATAAGCTACCAATAACTTTCCGAATAAAGAGTTATTTGATCAAAATTACCTAGTTGAAATATTATCCAAAAATGCATTGAAACCGTAGAAATCAAATGAGCTTTACTCGATGACATGAATTCTATAAGTGTAGTAGGATAGCTAAATTGAAAATAAATTGAATTGTAAAAGCATTTTTAGCTCAAATGCTATGCCAATATTAAAACCACTTTGTAATCTAGGTCTTAAAATTTCTAGAAATAGATCTCATGAAATATAAATAGTTCATTTGTTTATTATTTCGAATTTAATAAGTGTATGAGTAAAGCAATAAATATGGCCATTATAAATACTCTGTTTTTAGTCTCAATTCAGTCATTACTTCAACGGGAGAAAATACAAATGTATATTATTGCTGGTTGGATAGGGACAGCCAGTGTAAAAAAAAAAAAATAGTGTTTGAAACATTAAAACATATAAATATATTAGTAGGAGCTAGCGTTAAACAAATAAATAACATAAACAGACCCTACTTAGTGTTCTATTAATCTATTTATTAATCAAGAAGAAACTTTTGAATCTTAAATTTACTTTTGTTGGATATCAGGAGTGATCTGTCATATTTAGTTGTTATTAAATCCTTTTATTTTCAAGTACTTGGCCAACAAATCGGTTCTCTGGTGGAGTTCATCGTATTATCGAAAGTAAAATAAACACTATTAAATTCGTCATGGTTAGCCAATATTATTTTTTAAAGAATGAAATATATTCTTAAACTGATATGTATAGCTTGGAATTTAATCAAAGTAGTGTTGCGTATCACCTTTTAACCCTAAGGTCATAAACTTGTCTAACGACGATCTTTCCAACCAACACAAGACACTTCTAATTACCTTTTGCAATGTATCGTTTCATACTGAAGTTGAGTTGAGTGAACAATTTAATTGGAAATGTTAGATATTTTTGTGAGTGTACAAATGACTCTTTATCATTTCTACAAACGGTATCCCAAAATATTAACGCCATCTGTTTATTCAACAACATGTGAGTTTAAAATAAATATAAGATAAATCAAAATAATTTAAATTTTTCATAAGCTAAAATTCCATGATAATTTGATTCAGGACTTCAAACATAATTTCTAGTTACGCTTGTACATCACTCTTGAATGGATATTAGTTGCGTATGTTAACTGTTAAATGCGTGAGTAGTCATAGACAAAGTTCTCTTGAGGGCTTAAGTATAGAAGAGGGTGATTGCTCCACTGAAACATAGCACATAGACAGTGGGGTGCACCTCTCAATACTTACAGAAATTTTTTTTGAATGACTAAGTATTTTTTTAAATTGTTAAGGAAATATATTCAATATAATAAATGAATGAATTATCAGTGAACATAATTATCCACTCAAAAATGGTAGTTAACTCTGTCTTTAAAATGTTAACCAAGTAAAGGTATCAATATAAATTTGGTGTATTTGTTATAAATTGTACTATAGTATTATCTATCACTATAACCGTAAATAAATGGTAGGTAGACAGCCCAAGACAAAAAATATGTAATTTACGCATATATACTTGTAATTTATCAACATGATTTAGCCTTTATCGATTGTGATTAGATTTTATGCGTGTATTAGACGATAAATAAATAAATATAGGTTCACAAAGTGCTGATCATCTTTAAAAAGCCAAAGAATTGAATTCGATTTTTAATGAATTTTGGCAGAGCCTAAAAATAGAGGTTTCAATAGAAATATATATATAGGGATATATATATAAATTAGGCTATTAACAATCTGCAACAAATTGTAGTTTCTTTTATCGATAGTCACATTTATAGAATATATCATGCATGCGACTTAACGCAAAACGTAAAAGGTCGATATTTTTTATTATGAACAAGGTGGTATTTTGTATAAATTTCCAATCTTAATTATGGAATATTTTAAATATAAATATTATCAATACTAATGAAATTTACGAATGACTTATGTAGTCCATAATATAATACACGTTTCCATAAATTCACTCTAAACTAAAACCTTATCTCCCATCCATATCCTACATAAATAAACGTATAATATTTTGCTTTCTTCATAATGATAGCCTATCAGAATTATTGTAGACCCTTCTATCAATTTTAAGTGGTGATGGTATATAAGCTCAGGCTACTAATTTCTTTTCTTTCACTTGATATTTTGTAAAACTGTTTTTATGTGTGTTTTGAACATAGGATATTGTCTATTTAATTCCATTTATATACTTATCATTTTTCTTTGTTTTATAAACAGTATATATTTCCACTTTAGTGAATCTCACAAAAACACTTTAAAACATAAGAAAGTTGGATTTTTCTTACTTATATTATAGATTTATATGTATCCTAATCGAAGGTGTAATATAGGTTCATAATAAAACTTCGCTTTTCGATTTTTACGCCATTGCTATTTATTTCGTGAATTATAGGGCTAAGAATGCATTATGTTTCCAAATATGCTATGTCCAACCAATGGTTTTCATGTGTAGGACTATATTTAATATAAATAATTAAAGTCAGGGCTTGTTTTAGGTTGTATACATTATCCACTGACAACAACTTCATAGACAGTGGCAACGTTATTAACTTTGTTGCATTGGATAATCCACAATTTATAACAATAGTGGACCAAAATTTCCATTTAATGAAGAAACAAATGTTATTTAGGAAGATGTTCATCATATTTTTTTTTAAATTTTGAGACCCAATTAAATTGTCTACGCACTACACTTACACTTTGAATAAATGCAAACATTCACAATAATCGCATCGTTGTACAACAGTATAAACTTTTTTTTTGTTCCTAATACATTGGTAATTCATTAACTATATTCAGTATAATTAAAATATAGTTGGAAGCATTTCTTTGAAAAAGTAATTTTGATAGTCTTAATTTACAGTAAAACTAGAATTTATATTTTTTAGCCTACATTTATAATTCAACGGGATAGTTTATATTTGTTACCGTGGAGCTCAATATAAAGTAGGCCCTATGAGATTAAATCTAATCATTTAAAAACATTAAATTTTTACACATGATAATATGATACTTTTAATGAAAACTGAAGTTGTTTATAAATATATATATATTCAGACTATTTATGCCATGGACAAGCCTATTTACAATAAACATTACAAGATGTTCACTTTAATTAATAGATGCATACCCTACTTAATTTATTGATATTGTTAAATTTACGATACCTATACACATTTTATGATAGGCCCATTAACACAAAAAATCTACTATTTAATAAAGGCACTATATATTATTTTAGATTATTAAAGACTTGCTAAAATGATTAAGCTAAGGGATATTCATATGCTGCAGTGAAAGATGAGTGATAATATTTATTGTTTCTTTATATTTTAATAGATAATAGAGGACTACTATAAGGCCTACGCTCTATATGGCTTCGTTCAGTCTAGATAGAATAAACACATTAATTATTTATTGAATAAGTATTTTTTATTTCTCCCCCATAAAATGTTGCAGAAAAACTTATTTAAAACTAAATATATACATGGAATTTTTATTATAAAAAACAGAAATTTGAAATTAAAATAAATAAATCATTATTTAAATATATTGTTCAATGCAAATGATCATAAATTAATTATTTTAAATATGATCAAATATTACTTATTTGGTGTGTATTAGAATTCGCGTAGCTATTGGCCATACTTCTGTATTTAGTAGAGAATTTAATGATTCCATGTATTATATTTACTTTTTACACAAACATCTCTAAATAATAGCAGGGAGCATTTTAAAACTAATAACGAATAATAAATTATGGACGAATCGATACGATGTTCGTTAATAGATTTTACGAGAACTATTAAAGAAATCATGTATTATGCAGTAGTTTACCCAAGCAGTGGAAAGGTTGAGTAAAGTAGCCCATTAATATATGATTATCGTGCATTATAGTGACGAATAGATTAAAGATAATATACTTGATTTATTCTTTAAATAAATGTCTTCCCTTGAAACAGATACAAGAAAAGGTATATAAATATATCCTATGATCTAAAGATGGAAATAGTTGCTCTGACTGCTTGTTTTAAAAATTATTTGAAATACATACAAAAAGGAAATATATCTTAGTTTGAAATAATATATTTTGTAATATTATCTTTCAAGTGAAATTGATAGTGTAGTATAATTATATAAATATGCATGGCCCTTTTATTATTTCTGTAAATAATCTACAAAAAACCCATTATCTATTTTATTTCATATTCAGTTTTTTACACATAATAAATCTGCAACTTATTTACTGTTATGCATTCATAGAGTAAGTTACACATATTCCCTCTATAAATTAAGCCCAAAAAAACATTGTGATCGCGCAAAGAATAGAAATGGAATTTAGAATTCAAAGTCTAGAACATCAAGGTATTCACAGATGTACTGTAATTAACTAATTTACTCTAATGTTTTAGACCAAAGTATAATCTAACAACAACTTCCATTTATTTTAGAAAATGACAGTTTGTCATGACTAAGCCTTTGGGGCCTTCTGACCAACATTTGTATAAGATAATTTACATAGAACCTTTGAATTAGTATTTTTAATTCTAAACGATTTTTTTAAGACATTGATGCCTGGGGATCTGTAGTTCCTCCTGAACTATCGTTTAGTCCATTTAAGGTGGAGTTGTAGGGGACGCGGAAAAAGGGCCATACATTTTAGTTTTTATATCAAAACATTATTTGGTCCAAATGATAAATCAAATATTGTTTCAGTAGACACATATAGTTTAGTTTTCTTCACATGGTGACCTCAACATTTCTTGAGTATCTGTCAAGGGTGTCCTGGAATTTAATGAACATTTATTTCTTTCATTTAAAAAAGTTGTGTGTCATCTTTTTGCCGATATGATCTTGACAGATATTCAAGAACTATTGATACCCCAATGGGAAGAAAATTTATACTCTTATGTTTGCAATGAAGCAATTTTTTATTCATTTTGGCCAAACATATTTTACTATAAAAACTGCAAAAACACTAAACTTTTCTCACGTTCTCTTCATCCCCACACTAAGGTTCAGGGCTATAGGCCCTATTAAAATAAAGTTTTATGGCTTTCACACATAGGCCCTACAAACCTGAGAGCAAGACATGTTATTAGACAAGCTCTATTTTCTCAAATAAATTAATAGTATCTTCTTAATAATACGTTAGTTTTAGATAACTGGCGAAATCGTGGATTAGTAAAATATCCTGGCAGCCCTAAAAATAAATAAAATACATTTATCTACTAGTGAAGACGCGTCCACGATTTAATAAATCAAAATGAGTTCCTATTATTTGCATTCCAAGTCTAGTTTATTTTTTTAATTGAATAAGGATCTAGGCCTATTAATTTGAGTTTGCTGTGAAAGTTATCATTAGATAACAATTTATATTTGCTCTAGCTTAAATATACACTATTTAAAAATAAATATTATATAGTTAATATTTCTGATAAATGATAAATCATACTAGCCCTTCTACAGAAAAGAGGTTTCGGGTAATGCATCCTACCATTATTTGTTAGTAGAACTAATATAATAAATTTTCAATACAATTAATACAATTTGGTAATCAAAAATATGTTAGTATTGGCTAGGTTCTTATTAGAACTTCTAAAGGAGTTAATGGTGCTGTGAAAAATATTTCGTAAAGTCAGAAAGCAGTCCTAATTATAGTTAGCGCTTTAAAGGTAGGCCTACGTCTTCAATGATTAAATATAAATCTGATTTTGTACTTACTATTTTATAAGTTAGAAAGTATTAAATTAATGAATGTGAAAATTTATCAATCGTGAGTATTTCTACACAATTTAAAAATGTAGTTTTGATGTTTGCGACGTATTGATTTAATTAAAAGCTCTGACTTTAACTCAGTATATAAATACCAGCTTCGGCTGCCGCATGGTATTAGGAACTCGCTCCTCTTACAAGTTACTAGACTGCAGAAAACGGGGAGATCGGGGTTCGAACCTAATAGACTGTACTAAGAGTGGTTTTTGCCAAATGGTTTACCACTCTCCATCTATGCAAATGGGGGTAAACTTTCTCTAAATTCAACCTCCCTAATCCAATAGTGTAATTAGTACATAGGTGTACAACCCCAAAGTTAATAAGACGAGGGGATTAAAAAAATAGCCAAATATAGTCAAACCCGCCTCGGTGCCGTAGTTGGCTAACGCGCTTGTGTTGAGCTCGACTGCTGAGGACGGGGATATCGAGGTTCGAATCTCGGTCGGGTGAACTGGGGTGGTTTTTCCTAAATGGTTTTCCACTCTCCCTCCACGAAAATGCGGGTTCACTTCCTCTAATTTAACCTTCACAATTCCTAATCCATTAGAGTAATTAGTACTTAAAGCGTATAACCCGAACGGGTAGTAAGACGCGGTGCTAAATATTATTATATTATTAATAATAGTCAAACATTATAAAGCATTACAAATTATAAATTTCTTAGAGTAGAACCACTGCATGATCATTTCATGGCATATTATTTTATAGGATAAAATAAACTGCGCTGATACAGTACAATTACATTCTCGTTATTTATCCTGATAGTAACAAAAATACAGGCCTTCTATATAAATAATATTATCTATATATGTCTCTACTGGATCATTATTTTGTATAAAAAAGGGTGACCTGGCGGTCTAGGGGTAAGGTGTCGGACTTCTATGCTGGTGGCCGGGGTTCAATCCTCGGTACCAGCACAGCTTTATCTGATTCCCAAACCCTTCCTTCCCCTCTGACAAGACATCTTGTGAATGTGGGGAATGCCAGGCCTCCACCGTGGTTCGGATTCCACGTTAAACTGTAGGTCCTCCATTTCATCTCACAATCACCCTACCATTTCACATTAGCGTAAGTGCGTATAACCCGAACGGGTAGTAAGACGCGATGCTAATAATAATAATAATAATAATAATAATAATAATAATAATATTTTAAATGAGAATGTTGTACATCTAAATTATGTGATAAAGGAGTTTGTGTGCCACGTAACATATAAACAAATCGTGTCTGAGCTATTGTTAATTTTTGTATGATTCGATTTATGCAGGAATTATTTTCAAAAAGGTCCACAAATTATTTTGTTAACATTTTATCAAATGTGAGATACATTAGAAAAATGTCTCCTATTTTGAAATTTTATATGTACTCCAACTCCCAACCTACTAGTTTATACATCTGGGCTATCCACATTATATTTGAACTATAGGGGTAGGTTGATACATTTTAGGGGACATGTACACGCATTCGTGGAGGGGAAGAATTTAAACATATTTTGGAAAGATCACTTGGGTATATCCGCCCAAGATTCCAACCCCAACATCCTCTTTATCTATAAAATACATAGGATGAGACTGACGTATTTATCCCCATGCTCACCAGTACGTTTTGACAGACACAATTGTTCTGGGGTCCATGTGTCTGTCAAAGATTCCTTTTTAAAAATTTATTAGCTAGCCCATTTTATTATTTTCTACACTACCATTTATAAATAAAAGGGTTGATAAAGATAATTAAAACCATTTGATTTTTTCTCGAGAAAACATATTTTTTCTTTCTTTGTTCTGGATAAAATAGGTTTTTAGTCTTTATGATGTCTTGGCTCATATTCTCAGAGTATCTCCATCGTATAACAATAATGAAGATTGTCCAAGCTCTTTATTCACGAAAGCATTGTGTGTTGGAACATAATAAGAAAGTCTACACTTCATAGTCCTGCCCAGCACGCATTTGACCTTTGGATATTAATTTTCACCCTTATATTTATAAAGCTATGCACTATGATTAATATGATTTTTTTTTAATATTTGGTTTGTTGATAGTTAAAGTTGATTACCCTTACTTATAGATATATTTATATGGGAACGAGACATTACAATACAATTTATATAAAAACTAGGCCAAACTATCAANGTTAAAGTTGATTACCCTTACTTATAGATATATTTATATGGGAACGAGACATTACAATACAATTTATATAAAAACTAGGCCAAACTATCAATGCACTAGAGTTTTGCATTCTATATAAGTCTAATATTTAAAATATAAATATGTACAGCAAATAATCTTTAAATTACCTGGGTAGCCTCAATATGACTAATGTATATATAGGTCCTAAGATACAAGTTCTAAATTTAATCAAACAAATAATTGTAGAGCTTAAAATATACTTTTTAGTGTTTATTAATTTGATTTGTATACTATTAATATCACTCAGTATTTGTATTTTAACAAAAAAAAGTTACAAGTATAAACTTGAAGAAAACTAAAAAAGCCTAATGTTAACAACAAAAATGTGCATTAAAAAATATATAAATATAATGGAGGCCATATTTTCATTCAGGGGACAGGCTGATGAAGTATTGCTTTCAAGTTTACTCTTTACACCTATTGGATAACTTGAATGTTTGAAATTTAGCCAACTTATTTATAAAGAATTTAACAACTCAACTGTTTTGTATTTTTTAATTTAAATAAAGTAGCGTCACATTCTCGGTCTATGCGTTCATTGTCAACATTCAAAAGAGAGACTCATTCTTAAATACCAGACTTAAATAAAATTAGCCTAACCATATAGACACTATAGAACTTCACAGATATAGGCGGAAACCCCTTTTTCGGAATCAGGTGCAAATAAATATAATACCTTCATTAAATTCTTGGGTTGGATTCAAAGACGTACAACGTACCGGCTTAACAGGTTTGCCTTTAGCGTGTGGGTCGAGTTTCAAATTCTATATGAGAGATTTTTTTGAATCAAATTGCGCATCCTCCTTATCCCTATCACGTTAGTGAAGTTTTGTTATTTGTCTATTGTTAAAAACAATCACGCATGTATATTGTTAAGCATCTAAACTTAAAGCTGCACTTGTTAAAATTGGGAAAGAACCACAACAACAATTTCCAAAAATTGTGAAGGAAACACTATTTTATTTTAACTTCTTTGATAAGAATGTAAACATATTTTCCTCTTTAAATTGATCAAGCCATATTTCGTTGGTCCTTCTGTCTTTCCGATTACTCTTTCCTATAATATCTTTCTTTGTTGGGTCTATAGGGTATACAATAACTGCAGTTTATGTTAAATAGTATATACAAATATAAATTAAGTTACAAAAGCCTTAATAAAAAAAATGTTTCATTGATTTCTAAATAATTTAGTCTCTTTTTGCTATTCATTTGTTCACACACTTTAGATTTAATTCTAAAATTAAGCATGGAGTGCCATTTGATATTTCATTACATACTGAAAGTACAGAAAAAGTAGAATGAATGTGTATATACGACTAATACTATTTTAGAGAATTATATCCGCATTTTCTATTAGAAAGAAAAAAAACTAACTTATTTGAAAAATAAAAAATTGTTGTAGGTTTACACTCTACATTCGTATGGAATTAAAACTCCAACCTCCCATCACCTGCAAACCAAACCAAACCCGATGAGCCTGAAATAGAATCCACATGACCACCGTCAACGGTGATGTAATTACCAATCTATTCATGGGTGACTCATTAGCTTAATTGGTTGCGTGTCTACTTACTGTGCCGTGGTTCAGAGTTCAGTTCCAAGCGTGACCAAATTTCTTATCACTATTGAAATTGCGATTTCCCCCTTTTGACAGCGATCTATTGAGGGCTGGGGGACTGGTTGTTGTGTCTGATCTAAAAACAAATGCGTTTGTGAGTCGTGTTTCGATACATGTTGGTTCAGTAAGTGAATTTTAAATAGCCTACCTACTCTGAAAACATCTAATTAGACCAGTTGTTTTTAAAGATGTCTTAAAAGATTATCTTACAGACGGGATATTAGATACAATATTACAATCAGGCTTAAAAATAACCTCTACATTTGGGAAATAATTAAATTGGGTTGATTAAATTGTTGTTTTCATTTTAATATAATATTATTTATCTTAGTGTTTTATAACGAGGACTACGGGAAACACACCAAATGCGACATCTTGATTTTAGTTGTATTACGATCCTAAATTACCCGTTATCCGTGGAATTAGACGGGTTCCTAAGGGGTAAATTAAAAATAAATGAGCATAGCACTATATTCTGTATAAAACACACCTTTCATAATATATATTTTGATTCAACGCAACAAGGATTTTCGAAAATTGTGTCTCATTGTTTAAAAATACTTTTACTCAAAATATAAAGCTATTTAAAAAAACTTTGTACTCCAATAGGTAGACTAATTATATATTTTATATTTTCCAAAAGGTCCAAAAGGGAATAATTATAGTGTGAATAATGTGGAGTTTGGAAAATTTAACGTATAGATAATAAATATATATTAGCAACAAGCGTGAGAAATATTATTTTTCAAATTTTATACTTGAACCATATATGGGGAGGAGGAAGGGATAGGAAAAAAAATAATTAAAAAATGAGGTACTCAAAATGAACAAAGTATCCAACAAATAATACATTTTATTATATAAACTTTTTAGTTTCAATTTCATAATAGCTCACCCCATTTTTAAAGGCTTATCCTTATTAATAATATGTTTTTATTTCGATATGTTATAATACATTTTGAGCTTGGGAAAATATTGCTTTTGACACATTTTTAGAATGTTGACACCTAGTCAGATCATTTTAGCGTGAACAAAGAATAATTTTAATCCTTTTAAGGCAGGCCTAAAAAAAGATCAAAAACCAAATCCACGGGAGTCTTGATAGGTAACCGTGTGTGCTTAAATTTTTGTCAACATCGTAGTACTTCGAAAGCTATCAGTTGGATTCAAAATGAGATATATTCATTTATTCTTAGAATCATTAAAATAAAATTTATTATATTATTCTAGTGTATGTACAACGTTGGTCTTAAAAAGTAGCTGATATATTCAAATTAAGTCTCTTTGCAAGTCCACCATTTATTTGATGAAAATAATAGATTATTAATCTAAAAAGGATAAGAATCAGGCTCTCAGAGGCCAGTTCATCGATGCTATCGAAACTGGCTGAGATGTCGATAGAAAATAATGAGGAAAATGTTCTACATTGTTATTTAAAATTATTAGAAACTAAATTATTTTGATTCCCAACATAGTTTTGGCACATAGGTAATATGTTTAAGCCTCTTCATCTTAGGAAATAGACTATACCCAGGGATTAAAGTTATTTCTAAATGTTTGAACTTGTTAAATGATTCTTTTAACTAACTATTTATTCAGAGTCCCAGTGAGTACATTAATATACTTTTGTCATAAAACTTAGTTTCCCAAGAATTAGCCTCCTATTAAATTATGCCTATATATATTAACTTATTTTGATTGTGTTAAGCCTTAATTTAGTTAGGATTTATTTGATAACTACAAGATTTACTAGAGGAGATATGGATACATTTACCATTTAAATAATATCTCAACTTATTATTTCGAAACACGGCATCTTAATTAAGGATAAAGAAATGATTTACTGTGTTCATTAAAAAAATATCAATAAGAATCATTATATTATTTTGAATACCAATTAAATTAAATTGATTTAGCTTATATGATATCTCCATTAATTTCACAAATAGTTGTTGGCCTATTATTTATGTTACTGTTTTATTTATTATATAGCACCGCGTCCTACTACCTGTTCGGAATATACGCTTTAAGTACCAATTACGCTAATGGATTAGGAATTGGGAAGGTTGAATTAGAGGAAGTGAACCCGTATTTGCGTGGAGGGAGAGTGGAAAACCATTTAGGAAAAACCACCCGCAGTTCACCCGACCGAGATTCGAACATCGATCTCCCCGTTCTCAGCAGTTGAGCAGCTCAACACGAACAGCGCGTTAGCCAACTACGCCACCGAGGCGGGTTATGTTACTGTTAAAATAATTGTAGATAGTACCATCTTGTACTACATTAATAAGTTTTTACATTAAAAATAAAATCCTTCTTAGATATAGTCTGAAGATAGCTGATTCAAATGAGAAGTTAGTGTTGACGTGCATAGACATAACTTATGGCTTTTCTGGTTCAAATTTATTTGTTCAACCATTTTAGTTGGATGTTCAACATCTGATTATCGGATTTTCACTGAACCCACTCTTAAAGTTCCTATTTATAGATACGTAGGCCTATTATAAAACACTTCTCGTGTAAGGAAATCTTAATTAACTAGTTACTTATTAAAGGATTAATGCACAATAATACAATAGGCCTCAATGAATCCACTTACGCCTTTAACAGGAAATTAGCTATCGAATATATACTTGGAAAAAAAAAAGTTGTTATATTCCATAGCCAAAGATGGGACCTATGGAAGCGTATACATTATAGACTATTAATTGAGTAAAGGTGAACGTCAATTTTTGTGTGGAATTGAATGCTCGCGAAGGGGTTTGTTTGGTTGATGCTATATTTTAGTCTTAATCAATTTACTATTTATTAGTCATGAATTAAAGTACAACAATTTACTGTATCTAAATAGTTATATATATTAAATAAAATAATACAATTATTAGGTATATACCATTGACCATTGGGAAGGCCTAGACACATATAGGAGGATAACATTAGAATGTACTTGAAATATATAGCATGTAATGAGGTGTACTGGATAGAATTAGCTCAATATAGGGATAGGTGGCATACGTTTGTGAGTGTAGCAATTAACTTTAGAGTTCTTAATGATATAGAGTAAAGAACTAAGTGATGTCTATACCAGGAAAAAATTTAACTACCACTTTCTTACTGAATTTTTTAGAAGTAAATTCATTGTCATGTGTTGTAAAACCAGGTTATATCTTGATTCTATAAGTAAAACAAGTGGTTGCATGCATCTGGCTAAGACTGATAAGTTTTATGCATCCACGTATAACTCCAACAATATCCCCTTTCGGTAGTAAAATGGTCTAATCATTAGGGTGTCACTTTCGAAATAAATCGGACTGCCAACTATGGGGATATCGGGTTTCGAATCCCAGTCGGGTGTAAGTCTACTTAAGGTGGTTTTTCCTCAATGGCTTTCTACTATCCATCTATGCCAATACAGGTGCACTTCCTCTAAATACAACCATGCACTGTTAATACACACGCGAGCTGCCTCAATGTGTAGTAACACGTAGGCCCAGTTTCATAGTCAAATTTAGTACGCCTCAAGTGCGGTGTTACACTAAGGGCCAGTTTCATAGTCAAATTTAGTACGCCTC
>CABFOV010010633.1:0-15688 GCA_902141375.1 Timema poppense
CAGTACAATCCAGGAGTTGTATGATAGCTATAGTACAATCCAGGAGTTGTAGGATAGCTACAGTACAATCCAGGAGTTGTAGAATAGCTACAGTACAGTCTAGGAGTTGTAGGATAGCTACAGTACAATCCAGGAGTTGTAGAATAGCTTCAGTCCAGTCTATGATTAGAGCTGAAAATTCTAATTGGTTTTGATTTTAGTTGCTGTTCTAACGCGACTTGATTTTTACAAAACTCTAATTTTTTTTAGATATTTCCTAGTTTGTTTAATAATACTTTATGTTAAGCTATATTTTCATATTAATTAGAGTACCTCAATATTTCCATTTGTCTAGTTAAAAATGAATTGTACAATTATATTAACTGTTTTTAAAAATACGAATATATTTGATCATAAACTTTGTCGCATATAATAATTCCAAACAAACTTATGTTTGTACTTATAATGATTTATGCGTGTTTCTATGATAGCAATCCAACTTGAAGTATTTCTAGCACAAATATGCTCTATGTTACTCGAGCTCGACTTGCCCAGCCCCAGTAGACGTGGGACAATCTTGGTCTGCTATTTGCTCACATTAGCATCACACGAGTTCAATGTTGGGTGTAGCGCAATAAATAGATCCTCCACGCGTGACACCAAAACAAACTCATGTTATAGTTTACTATTATTGGATTGTAACGGACAACTCTGGAATAGGAACAAAACAACTGTCTGGCGGTTCTCCTTGATGTGCGAGAAAGCTAACATTTCAGGTCCGTGAAGTTGGCAGCACCACTAACGGCACAAATTATGAAACCTGTGCCAATATTTAGTGCTGTATTTGTGCCACAAGAATATCCCATCCCCATAATTTGTTTTACCTTAGTTTCCATGAAAACACCTTACTACAAGCCAATAACCTAAGTTACACAAAGTGTGTCATTCAAACAGATGTAATACAGGTTTTAGCTAACTTGTTTCATTATATTTATCGAACTTTCAATATAAAATGGTTTCTGAAACCAATATACAAGCTAATAACCAACTTTAAATACACATGTAGTCTTGGCAGACTGTAAACAACACTGATGATAACTACTTATTTAAATATGTTAAAGATTTTATTCGTATTTGTACCAGCAAAACTGAATTGCATATCCTTTAATGAAAAGGTTTCTTCAGGAAAGTGTGATATAATACTTCACTATTTTCAAACAATAACACTTTTATTCATCAGAAACATGTTTTCGCATAAGAACATTGAAAGAAACCGTTAAATCTTTCTCCCCTTAGTGTAGCAGACGATAACCTTGAGCATCACGCTTTTGTCCTTGGCAATGTGTATGTGTATGTCCATCCAGTTATATTATAGAGATCAATGCATAGATATAACACCTAGTTGCTAGGTTTTTTCCCTCTACGAGGATGTTAGACATTGTCGGCATTTTTTCTTAATAGACAGCGGTCCATCAAATTGTGTTATCCCCTTATATCCAAATAATATTTGTAATATTTCAATTTGTGCTGTACAGAGGGCGAAAGTAAATTCAAGCGCGGTTGAAATCTCTACAGGCGTATGTTTTAATAAATTCTATAGCTAAATTATTCAACTCCGCGGCAGACATCAGACACAAATCATGCTTCAAAGAGCACGTGAGGATGGACGCGTTGATTTTATCCATTATACCAAATTACAACGGCCTATGACTCCGTCTTTTATAGGGGTGTCGCTCGATCCAAATCCTCCCTCCCCTCTCGCAGTGTTTGATAGCGAATCAGTGCGTTCAATTCTAAGGTAACCAATTTTCAGGCACACTGAGCAATTTTATCTCCCCTTTTATATCAAAAACATTGTCACCATGATTAATGAGTAGTAAGAAAATACTACCACGACTACCTAGGGGTACACTTGTGATTGGCTGAAATTGGTCACGTGACCACGCCTCCTCGCTCTCTGATTGGCTGTTGGTTTTCCCCCTCCCCCTCCTCCTGACCTCTTTTTCCGTGTTCCAGACATGTTGGTGCTTGTTCCAAACATGTTGGTACTTGTATTTTCTTGTTTTATTGTTTATTAATGTATACTCATAGCTTTTTTTATGTATGAATATTTCTTTTTTATTTGAAATTAAAGGGTTTTTTTATTCATTGATTAAGGCGTTGGAGTTTTTTATTGGCATGAGGTCCGCGGTGTCGGGCGTGGAGCACGAAACTCTTCTGATGGCAGCGTGGCGTAGAATGAACATTGGCTCCCTGTCACAAGACTCTGTTGGACTGCCCGGAACAAACCGCACGAACCTCTCCTGACGACCGTATGGGGTAGAGTGTGATAAAATGGTTCCCCTGCCTTGAGACCCCTTTCACTTCCCCTCCTTAGAATTATGTGTAGTAACCCCTTATGTGGTAATGGGTTTTTTCACAACTAGAGAGCATTGACACAGATATAATTATGCACAATCAGGGTCATGGGCCTCGAAATCCTCAGTTAGGGCCTCTATCACCCACCACAAAAGTCTACTAAAATTGGTTGTTTGGTATCGTCTGGCGACATGCGTGTATGTAGTTATCACGGACCGGAGGAGCAAGGTAGAAATGTTCCAGCGTTTACGTGGAGTTAGGGAGAATAGAAAACCACCCTAATTCACCCGAGCGAGATTTGAACCTATGACATCCCCTGCCATAACTATATGAGTGACACGTACCCTTTCTGGCAAAACGTGCGGTTTATCCGCATTAATAGGAAATGTACCCACATTTTCACGAAGTGTTCGGAAAACCACCTTCGGTTTACCCACCCTAGAATCGAACCCTGACCAATAAAATACTAGACATGCCGTGTGAGGGTTTGAAACAGACAGAAGGAAGACGTGGGGGCTAAAATAAATAAAACATAAATTGGCCTCTAAGATTAATTTGGGATAGACAGCGGTGATAATGAAGTTGAAGGGCCTCTTTAGCGGGTATCGAATATTATAGCGTACTGGCCTTATTCGCTATTAAACATTAAACTCTTATATTATATGTTCGTTAATGAGTGCAGTTCAGAAAATAATTATTTAATATAAAACCAACTCTATAAAGGAATAAGAGCATCACCGGGTACCACGTGTTAGCTAAATAAATGGTGACGGGTGAGGGAGTTCAGGGTTCATATCCCTGTCGTGCGTGTGTACTGAGCTCGGTTTCCTCACTCATCCTCCACGGGTTGTGTCCCAGACGGGTAGTAAGACGCGGCAGCATTAATTATTTCTTGTTTTAAATATTAGACATGTAGAACGATGGGAGGCCGTGTGTGTGTGTATTGTAAACGGACGCACCCGGCAAAAGATATTGGGTTCGAATCTGTCGGGGAATTTGAATATCTGCTGAGGTGTACTGTTGGTAATTCTAACTAAATGGTTTCCCACTCTCCCTTCACGTAAACGCTGGAACATTTCCTTACTTCCCCCCCCCCTCCNACTTCCCCCCCCCCTCCGCGCAAATGTGGATTCAAACATACGCGAGAGTTTGGCTTCAGACCATAAGTCGAATCTCTCACGGTACTACTCAAAAAGACATCAAATTCTTTTAAAAAGTCGCGGTATAAATGACAACCAACAATGGTTATAAAATTATTATTCATAATAAAAGACTTTGTTAAATTTAAAGTGAAATTTAAGAGAAACAGCAAAATTTACATTACATAAATATATTAGCAAGCAAAAGAATGAATTTACATGATTTTAAATTAAATTTAAATGCACCTTAACAAAACTTACTTGTGCATATACAGCAATAATTAAATATTTACAAGTGAAATAAGAAGCAAGCGCCTGAGGGGCGAAGCAAAAATAATAGATATTGAAAGAAAAAGATCTATATAGTAATACTCATATTTCAACAAAAAATCACGAGTTTATCTCTGACGTAAAAAATCTAGAGTCATAATTTAAATTACCTAAGTTTCAATGTTTAAATTAGAGTAACGAAAATTTACATAGTTTTACAACTTTCCTGGTAAAGTCCATTTTCAGGAAAGATCGTCTCCCGACGATATAAAATATTAACAGTCCACATCAAATGTCTATCCATGGTGGAGCCGAAACAAATAGTCGTTCATCCTCAATGGCGTTGAAACGAATAAGAGTTGTTCATCGTCGGTGGTGTTGAAGCTAATAGTACACGTTATCTTGTGTGCCGCCATACTTATATCGTCTTGTTGCCAAGGGAAACAATAGCGGGAGGAGTATAAACTAGCCAGCGACGTCACGTTGGTGTAAAGCTGCTCTCGTTAGGTCACGTAGACCATCGCTCTTCCCTCTCTACGATTGGTCATCGCGTCTCCAACAAGATCACCCCAGGTTGGTTGATAGTGATCTTTTTAACTGGAGGTGCTGATGACGCAGGTGGGCGGGTTTGGCGGTTGGTACCACCCTCCACCAGAGGGCAGGTAAGTCCGCACCCAGTTCTCGAACGCTGTGTCGGTAGTGATCCATTAGATACTCGACCAGGCCGACCGGAACATCAGCTGTTGAGATACCATGGCAGATTTGCCACACTCGCCGATTTAGGACGTGTTGAAGTTTGACCAGGCTTGAAGGTTGTGCTAGCCAGAATATTCAGAGGGTGAGTACATGAACAGTTTATATTGAAGAGAGTTGAATGTGAATTATAATGTTTGTGTTTAGCTTGGAACTACATGGAACTAGAATAAAGAAGAGTTTTATTCTAGGAAGTATACGTTAATGTCGACATTCTTCGGATTGGGTAGTATGAATCGAAAGAGAATTTATGATTGTAAGTCAACATGAGGTGGTGTGGGGTTGCTTTATTGTAACGTACTAAACTATTACCGTTACAACACTAGAATCAGAGAGAGAAGAAAAAGGTCTAAAGTATGATGGTAAGTTTTTTCAATTTGATGTCACCCAAATTATTCAATGTCATTCATTAGTCGTTTCGTCATGTCAATATATTTGGTCAGACACCTGATAATTTCTATACCACGTGTTAACCTGTACACAAATAGGGGCACCATCTGTCGTACATAAGTTATTAAATCAGCTGCTTTCACATTTGTGTAATGATAGATTTTCCACACCCGTTTCTGTGTGTGGTAGTACCACAGTAGAGTGGTCCACGTCTAGTCTTAATAATGTTAAAACTATGTCATCATTAAAGTCTTCATATGCAATAGAGCGCGTTTCGCAGTAAAGACAAGATTCACCCAACGCTTAAGATATGGATATAATTTCATACGAGCACCGGTGGTCACGTACGTGGCTATAGGCACGTTGACCGTGTCCGGGTCCTCGCGGTACGTCCACGAGACACAAGCAATCTCGTAGTTGGGGAAGATAATGTTGCGGACCTCTGTGCCGGGGGTGGTGAGTAGGGAGAAAAAGTATTTCGGGTTGTTCACTATTGTGGTTTGCGTCTTGTTCCAGTTCAATGCGAATCATCCCCAGAAGAATTCAAACACAATTTGGCAAGTGCCCGCTTTCCTGGATTATTAACAATTTCGTTTTTATCCAGCACTTCCCTCCGTTTGTAATAGTCATTAACGTAAGTGTCTTTGTCCGCGTCTGTTTTTACCCATCCTGGGTATCCCGACGCCTCCTGTCTGATCTTGAGGAACTTGTTTATATACTCAACAAACAGTCTTCCTTCTTTGTTTTTAGGGTTGAACTGGGTAATTTTATATTCCCAAAATTCGTGCAATCTAACCACCTTGTAGTCCATTTCTAGGGCTAGTCGAACCTCGTCTACTGTCCATGTGCCTGTAATAGTTCTATCAGAATCGTCGTGTGTACAATCACCTTGGTTCATCTCGTTTGCACAAGAGGAGCCTAAACAAAACATTAACTTTGATTGAGTCTTGAAGGGGAGTACTGGGTTATACAAATTTCTAGGAGGTAAAACAGTACATTTAATTATACCCTCTCGGTCTACAACGTCATCGGGACAGTCATCGGCAACAAAAATATGTACAGGATGACCTACAGTAAATTAAAAATATTTGCACACCCACGGGTACAAACTATATACATATAAATATGCTATTTTCTCGTCAGGGTTAGTCTTATAGTGTAGCGTCATGGATTCACAGCGTCCCCCATACAGTGCATCACGTGGATTGAGCGGGGAAGTTTGAATCATGAGGTGATTGTTTAACTCTAGGTCTAGTTCCGTATCTTCAGCCAGTATTTGGTCAAAGTCACACTCTTTCATAGTTGTCAGTGTACCCTGCGGATCTAAATGTTCGATCTCTCAACAGAGTGCACTCGTATCGTTCGGCGAGCGTCTCTTTCGTCCCTGTTAAAGTGACGTCACGGTTTGAAAGACAGGTACAGCCGTGGAAGAAACAACCGTCACGTCCGTTAAAGGCGTGTTGTATGTGGATATCGGGACGGGTTTTCTGTAGATAGACTAACCATTCTGTGGCTTTCACAGACTGTCTGTCACTGCACCTGTATCCTCCTTTGGGCAGGATGGCTATCGTATCGGGGGCTAAGAACAGTTTACTGAATAAACTTTTGCACGCCGACGAGATGGTGATCGATACCCTAAACACGTCCGTTGAACCTAAATTTAGAAATGGATGATGAAATGTACGGCAACCCTTGCGTAATACATTTACGTCGTTTATACAATAGGCCTCCAACTCTGACTTGTTATTAAATATATACCCCTGTGCTAGCTTCTCAGCTTGCCATACCATAAAGTCATTTCACTCATCCGGTTTCATATAATCCGCTCCAAATATTTCGGGACCGGGCATCTCACCGGTATAATTTAAATTTTCTTCTGTATTAAACAGATAAGGGTAGTGTCCTTTTTTACAGTCTGGTCCAAACGTTTTCGGAATCTGTCTCAGTGACATGGGTAAGAAAATTAGGCCGTCTTTAAATTGTATGTGGTCCATCGTCATGCAGAGTATTTTAGTTCCATCCGCGATGATTTTAGGGGTGAAGTTTAGCGATAGAAACCTATTTATAATAAATACCATGTCAAACCCCCGCGAGCTGTGTGTAAGACAAACAATATTATTGGCAAACGGTCTTGGTCATCTCAGGTATTCAATAAAACAGTCTACCGCATTGATAATGGAATATTATGAAACACTAGTAACAAGGCTCCGGAACATAAAACCATATCAGATTATTAATCACTGGTAACAAAGCCCCGGGGCATAAAACAATATCATATTATTAACCACTGTTACCAGACCCCGGGACATGAATTACCGTTTATCCCTCATTTCTGGGACCCTCCCAGCTTACACCGCACATAAGCTTTGCAGATTTTCGCAGCGCAAACCACCTCCGAGAGAAGCGAGTCGAGAAAAAACCCTGCACACTAAGCACCCATGTACAGGAGTTGGAGGCCCCCAAGCAGTGGGTGTCACCACGCGGGGCAGGTGAGGTTTAGCCGGAGGGGCTACTCACACCGTGCATAGCCCGGTACTTCGTCCCCCCTCCATTGCCCAGCGGGGACCACGAGGAGGTACACATCCCGGTGTTCGTAACCGCCTCCCATTTTTAGACGGCCCGACCTCCCAACCCTCAAGAGGAGCCGAGCGCCGAGCCTCGCACACCATTCATACCCCTACTTTCTTAACATTCACACACCAGCCCAAGCACTACAAGTGTCGGGCTACCCCCCCTTCTCATACCACACTCGACACATTTGCTCACCTATCCTTCTATTTCTTAACTTACTCAAGACTTACTCTACTCTACTCTTCTTCTTTCCCGTTCCTTCTTCTTCCCGATCTCGATCACCATCTTCTTGAAGGTCTCGAAGATCTCTCTGTTGACCACCATGCTGCGTCTCTCCCATGCCAGTCCTAAACCTGCGAGCATCCCTACCAAAGCACCTCTATATTCTCCAAACCTTACATACACAGAGGTCGAATGCCAAGCATCCTCCCTCACCATACACGTCATACAATCTCTTCCTTCTCTCAATGCAAAATACCTAAGCTTCTCACTAAAGTCACCATGGCCACTCAGTACCTGAGTGGTATAGTGATCTAGCTGTAACCATTTCTTACCCATTCTCTCCCTCAGATCGGGGAAGTACCCAAAGTTCTCCCTTCCTTTGTTAGCCCCTTGCCATCTCGTCTGCCACAGTTCCATTATTTCCTCTCGTACATTAACTCTACTTACTTTTCTCTGCACACATCTCTCTTTATCCTCTCTCAACCTCAAACTTTCCAGAATCAGCAGGTCAACTCGGAGTACCCCTACCAGAACCGGCATCGCCTCGTGCGACACTGTCCTGTACGCCTTGGCTACCACCAGTTGGCGCTTCCTCTGAGTTCTCTTTATCAAAGTCTTACACACTCCTCTACTCACTGCTTCGCCCCAACACTCACTTCAATATGTCAACACAGCCTCTACTATACCTCTATATATGGTATTCAGTGCCCCGAAACTGAAGTCCGTGTTTGCTCTCGCCATCCTCACCAGTTTCATCAACACCTTCTTTACCTTGTCACAAACCTCTCTTATATGGCTACCAAATTTCATATATTCATCGATCCATACCCCTAAGTACTTCACCTTTTCTACAAACCTTATTGATATACCATGCATCCTTACACTAGGTTTTCTTAATAGTCTACCCTTCAACCGCATTATTTCCGTTTTCTCCCTGGAGAAAACAAGCTTAACACTCCTTCTCCACTCCAGTACTTTACCCAGCGCTCTCGCCGCTCTTGCCTATACCTCAGCTCGATTTCTACCCCTCACCAGCATAAGCGCGTCATCCGCATATGCTGTGACACTCACTCCTTGCCCATAGTCGCCTGCAAGAAACCCATTAAAGACCACATTCCACAAGAGAGGCCCCAACACCAAGCCCTGAGGACACCCCTTTCTGTGTGTCTTCTCTCTTACCACCTTCTCTAATTCTAGGGCTACCTTCCTACCTATAAAGTAGTCCTCAATGAGTCTCAACAGGTTTCTTGGCATTCTACCTCCCTTAGTACTTCTAGAATCTTGGGCTACCATGCGTTATCACACGCGCCAGAGATATCCAGAAACACTCCGAGCACATATACCTCCTCACTGTCCATCACCTCTCTTCATTCTCAGTACCGCATCCACCGTACTCAGGCCTCTCCTAAAACCATACTGCCTCTCGCTAAAGAAGCCTACACTATTAAGAACACCACTTAACCTATTTGCAATCAACCTTTCAGCCACCTTACCCAACACTGGCAACAAGGTCATCGGTCTGTACGATTTAACCTTACTCGGGCATTTATTCTCACCTTTCAGAAATACCCTCAGCACTCCTCTTTTCCACTTATCTTGAAACTTACACTCTCTCAGCATCGCATTCATGGTCACCTTCACCGTGTCCTTACATGTATCATACCCCTTCTTTACCATTTCTACCTTTATACCGTCCATACCAGGTGCCCTCCAATTCCTCATCTTGCACACCGCCTTCTTTACCTCCTCATCCGTGAAGGGCGCCATAGTCTCACCAACACTCGGTATACTCGAGTTAATTCTTACCACACCGTGTTGCTATTCCTCTCCTTCTGGATCATCATCCGGAAGTAACCCTTCTAATAACAGCTCCACAGTATCCTCCACTCTCATAGTATACCCTCCTCCTTCTCGTTCCAAGCCACTTAGTACCATACACGTCTTATTCCTACCTAATATAATTTTGTATACCTTACCCCACGGTTCATCGGTCTCACTCTCGACCAATCTTTCCCACGCCAGACCTTTCTCTTTCCTTACCTTCTTCATGTACTCACCTCTAGAGACCACATACCTTGCCCTTCTTTCATTTACCTCTAGTGGGTCCCTGCCTTCATTCCTCGCTCTTTTCCACTAACTTAATATTCTATTCTTTTCTCGTTTAAGACCGGTCAGCTCTCTCGTCCACCAGTTCCTTACCCTTCTCCTCTCACCTTCGCCTCGGCTGCCATAAATATCCTTCTTTCTAACTCACTCACCATTTATTCCACACCTCCTACCTCCTCAATCCTCCTCAACTCTTCTACATTTAACAATTCATTTAACAGTTCATTGTACCTGTCCTAATTTGCATTCTTAACATCAAACTTTACATTAACACTAACATCAGCATTTACCATATTACCTTCTTCTATTGCTCTATCATCATCTCCTTCCCCATTACCTTCTACCTTAAATACTAGCAATTTATGGTCGGATTCCATCTCGCCACTGATTACCCTCCATTCTGATGTTACAACATTTCTAGAGGCCAACGTTATGTATATGTTTGCCCTAGCACTTCTCACACTCTCAAACGTTGTCTCTTGACCATCCTCATTCACAATTGTCATATTATTGGCGAGAATGAAATCCTCCACTACCTCTCCATCCTCATCAAGCAACTGGTCATATCACAACATCGACCTGGCATTCGAATCCGCTCCAATAACTATCCTCTCACCTTCCAGTCCTCTCATAACCAGTTCCAACCTCTCTACATGATCCCTCACATCCTCATTATACTTAAAGTAGCAGGATACAAATACCATGTCAAGCGGGGGCCCCACTATCACTACGGCCCGCTTGTTATCCGACCAGTTACTCAATCTTAACGCCGACATGTCATCCCTTAACACTATTATTGCAGCCCATGTTTCGTCATCCTCCTTTCTCTCATAGTATACTCTACCTCTGTTGAACCTTACAACACATCCAATGCTGCAAGGCTCCTGTATCAATAATACTTCTAATACTTTTCCGGTAGCCACTCTCTCTAGTTCTACCCTCGCTACCTTTACCTGCCCACATTTACCTGTGCTATATTATCCGCCATAATCAATTCTGCGCAGCGTGGCCTTCAACGCATTCGCATACGACGGGCACTTTTTGTCATCCACCTCGTGCCCGTCACTCTTACCCACACTATTACAATTTATACATTTTTGCCTGACTTCCTTACACCTTGTGAGGTCGTGCTTCCCACCACACCTTTTGCACGCCATCTCTCTTTTACATACCAAACCTATGTGCCCATACCCCTGACACCTGTAACACCTTATTACCTCCGAGTAATCCTTTACTTGGCAGCACAGCAATCCAATATATACTCTTCATGTCCTCATGAGCTCATTTCTCACTCTTGGACTAACCTCCGTCACCTAGTGGCACCTTCCTCCTCTCCTATCAACTTCTAACACCTTTACCACCTTGAATTCTTTCCTGAATTCTTCAATCAACACTCCCGTACCCTCCATATTGAGGTGGTGAATTTCTCCTATCACCACCGCTTTAGTACCCTCCGTGGGTACATCGTATATCATTATCTTATGCCTACGCTTACCCAGCCTCTCCACTACCAAACCTTTCTCCTTCAGCCTCTCACTACTTATTAATCAATCCACCTGCTCCTTGGTGTTCACCACCAACACCACCCCTTCCTTGGTGCTCCTGAGGCTATTTACATTCAACCCTAGAGCCCCAGGTACCACCGCTCCCTTCAATGCTTCTCTTACCTCACTCCCTGCCTTGGCCGCCCCTTCGGCTCTTACGTAAAACACATTACCGTGTGGCCTTACCTCAACCCCAGTTCTCTCCTCCATTACCCGCTGTGGATGCTCTTTCACCTGAGCAGCTCCCTTGTCAATTCCACTCATCAACATCCTGCATAGCCTATCCTCTACTCCCTTCAGCACCTCCTATCTTTCCTCCATCTTACCCCTCAACCTTATCACCTCATCCATGGCCAAGAACGCCATCGTCCTCATCTCAGCCATGGCCTTTGCGATTTTCTCTGTCACACCCTCTTACACCCGACCGACCTTTACCTCTTCCGCTCAACAGAGTCACCTCTATTGCCCTTTGGCAATCGATAAACCTCTGTCTCTGCCCTACTTCCGACTCCTCCTCACCCATTTCGCTTACACATCCTTCACTCTCCGGTTCTTTCCGCTTCTTACTACTAACCTTCCTTACTGCTTCGTCCCTCAGTCCCTTGACCTTCCTTCTCTCACTCACTTCCTCTTTCTCACTCTCTGTCTCTACACTAGATGAAGATACCTTTCCTCTGCTCCTGCTCCTCCTTCTCTCACTCCACACCTCTTTTTCTCGTACCTTCCTCATCCTCACCTTTGCAACCTTCTACTTCTTTCCGAGCTCTGTGTCCTTCACGCCAGCTCTACCTCCATTTTAACCCTTATCATCATTTTCTCTGTTTAGCACATTTAAAACCGTTATCTCATTATTGTCAGCCATGATACATAAGAAAACAGTTGGATTCGGGGGGCCGTCTCCTACATCGGACTACCCCCTCTGGCATGGATGGTATGCTAATTTGACCAGTCCCCACCAACATAAAACACTTAGCCAAGGGGTTTTCTACCAGTCTGGGTTCCCCTAAGCTTTCGTCCTGACTTAACCTAAGTCATTACTCAGACTTATACCTAGTGTGTCCCCTTCAGTGAGGCAGGATTCGTCAGGTTTCAGGGCCTCCTCCACCCATGCCGGTGCCGACTTTCCGGAGAGGTGGATGCACCCCTCGCTCTTCGCCCCCTATTACCTCGAGAGCACACAGTAACGCAAAGGACCCACACTTGCTCAGGTAATGGACCCGTCCTCCCAGTGTTTCGGTGGTCTGGACCACGTTAGCCTCGTCTTCCCAGAGTCACCTCCAAAGAAGGTTGCGCAGATCACACGGTCGGCCACGACGGGTGCTCAGATGGACCCCCGTCACAACCTCCCACGGGCCAGCAACAGCTCTGGTCGTTCTCGTTCCATCACCCTTGCTCCTTCTGCTCGCTGGCGTCCGGTTTTTACGGTAAAGGACGACGACTCCCTCCTAACCCTGATATCCCGATGGGCTAGGGTAGCCTTATTCACCGAGGGGGTCCCTGTTGTTGAGGGCAGTCCCATATGTTTCACGAGGAGGGCTGACTCCTCCCTCCCCAACCCACTGGGGCCCAGATCGTCGGGCATTGTCCGTGTATTTTTACAGAGACCAGACCCCGGGACACCAAATTATAGCAGATTATGAACCAGTGGGAGCCAGGCCCCAGGAAATAAAACAATAGCAGATTATGAACTAGTGGTAACAAGGCCCCGGGACATAAAATAAGAGAATATTATCAACCACTTGTGATCAGGACCTGGAACAACAAACAACAGTGTGTTCCAATTGGAAGCTGTAATTCAAACTATTATTCTTAGTGGATAAATTTAATGTATGATTTAGACCCTGATTTTGATATGAAGAAATTTGATAACTAGAAAGTTACTAGAAATGGGTTCACTTAATCATACGTCAAATCAATACGCTATACTATAATATTTACATAATTTATAGTCTGCACTAACTAAACTGACTACAATTTTATATCGCCAGTGCGCGTGGACATGAGATCATGAGTGTGGGAAAAATCCTGGAGAGCTCAGTGATAGAATATTGACGCACTAAGAAACCGGGTCTAATTTTATTCTAGTGTGCATGTGTCATTTTTCGACAAATTTAAAATAATTAAATCGTATTCTCCTCCATACGGACACTCCCGTAATTAAAGTGATTTGCAGCTTGTGTGTTGATATTCATTAGTAATTATTTAAGGAAGCCGTAATCCAAACCAAAACTCTTTGTTGTGAATTTTAATTTATGATATAATTCCTTAGTAACTCCAACAAGTAGGGAGCTACTATATCTTTAGTAAATGATATATACGCCACATATATATCTCCTATGTTTGTTGTAAGTTTATTACGTACCTGGAAACATCATAGATCAAATCTTTAATTTTTTTAAAATTTATATGGATTCTTGTTCGATTTCACCTTTTTGTTTCGTTTTCTTGGTCTTGATGCACGTTGCTTTTTAGGGTTGAACTTACCCATGTTCAATAAACACGCTAAATTAAGATATTATTTTTAGAAAATACCTAAGGAAATACGGTACACATGTGACACTAGATATATATTCAAATTTTTAAAGTTTTTTATATTCATTTTAGTGTTCAATTTACAACCAGTAATAAAAGTGAAGCTCATATATTATTAAACATTCTTGAAGTTATTTGTAATATTCAGATAAAAAATAGGTTTAAAATCAAGACGCGTTTTGATGAACCAAGAGATGAGTTCCTTTGACACGTTGAGTTGAAGAACAAAACTAACACAGTAAAATATTACCCACGTGCCAAACTACTAGAGGAAGTGGAAACATACAAAGTAAATGTCATAACTCGTCACTCAGGTAGTGTAGCCGGATCCTTCTTTGGTCAGCCAGTCTGTTACTGGTAGGTACAGTCAAAGCAAGAAGTTTCAGGAAATAGACATAACAAATTTACATTAGCATTGATCAATTTGGTGTCCATAATAAAATAAAAGAGTAGAGTTAGGCTAATTAACAAAAAAATAATTGAAATAACAACATTATGTAATACAAAATGATATATAATCAAAGTATTGTGGTATAAAATCAAAGATAATGTAATTTAACAACTACTAACTAGATTATAACTATTTTTTTAAATATTATAAATACTTCATTGCATACGATTTATATGCATGTATAGCTAGAATAAATTTATTCTTCATACATTATCTACGTTACCTTAAAATGAGTACGTAAAATGGATCAAATAGTAAGTTTGACTTATTGTAACTCGAGAACTGTAATGTTTTGAAATCATTGAATCAATATTTAAAGCTTATATTTAAACCCTTATTAAAATAATACAATAAAATGTTGATGGTCAAATTATCTTAATATTATTTCTTGAGGATCTTTGTGCCAATAATTTAATAGAAGCATGATGAAGATTATAATATTTTGTATGTATATCTTTTATTATAAAATACTAGGAAAGTACATTCTTTGGTCTGGAAAACCTAGGGAAGTAAAGAAATTTTCAAGTGCAGGTCTTATCAGCTCTGTTTAAATGTGTGTAAAAAATATATTGTACAAACAGAAATCAGCGGGGTTTTAAAATTTAATCAGACGTTACCCTGATGATGTATTTTAAAGGGAAAGGACACCAGAATATAGGGCCAATGTTTAATCATTAGACGTAAGTTACATTATAGTATTTAGTGTTATTATTGAGGACCTTAGTGTCTGATAGTTAGAAAAATAGCTAAAAATAAATTCATATATTTATGCATGAAGTCACGTGATCATCTGATTTTAGATACATAGTATGAATAGTCTAGAACGACCTATTACCTAAATTTGACCTTTGACCTTTGATCCCGACTTGGAGAGAGTGTGTATTGGGTTGATTGCGCAATGTTGTTGTCGCACTCTGCTTGGCTGTTGGTTTTCCCCTCCCCTCCCTACCTCTCCTCTCCACCTGACGCCCTCCTCCTGAACCCCTTTCCAGACTTGTTGGTTCTTGTTCCAAACATGTTGGCACTTGTATTTTTATCGGTGCTCATTTGTTTTTTATTTGTGTTCAATGGTTTTTTATTTGTGATCATTGGTTATTTATTCATTGGTTAGGATTGGGGTGGGGTGTTGGAGTTGTTTATTTATTTTCTGGCATGCGGTCTACAGAGCTGGGTGCAGCCGGGTGGGCAGCGTTGGAGCTGTGTTTTTTTTGGTGTGGGAGAGTTTATTGTCGTAGGATTGGGACGGGGCGTTGGAGTTTTTTATTTATTTATTGGCATGCAGTCCACGGCTTTAGGCGTTCCTCCCTATTCATCGGAGGGAGCACTGAGCACGTAGCTCTCCTGGTGGTAGCGTAGCGTAGAGTGAACATTGG